>JAAMPD010000153.1:84274-114980 GCA_025266255.1 Trissolcus basalis
TTTATTTTCTTTTAATTGATTTTCACAAATAAAACCAAATACCTGAACCAAATAATTAAAACAACTTTTACTTTTGTACTTTTTTCATAAATGAGATGTAAAACAGCTGACAAAATTAAGCATATTTGTATCCACTTGAAAATAACAACTCAATCAACAAAACACTCAATTAGAGTAGTCAATTAAAAAAATAAATACAAAGTTAAAAAATACAAGTAGACGAAGAAAATACTTTGTTTTTCTAAAACGTATATAAAAATATAATTCAGTATCAATTTTACAAGGCAACTTACGATTCAATTAACGATCTGTCGCTGTCTAACAAATTATATAATGATCTGGAAGGTAACTGTTCGTTCGTTAGAAAGGATGTTCATTAATCTATCAAAACAGTGGGGACAGTACAGCGATTAAAACGCGAATAATGAACTCGATGCTGTTGACTCGTGAATCTTCAGTGCCACTTAATCGGCAATAAATATACATCCTTACGGGCAGCACATCTATTTACATTTGATGTCATGTGAGTAGGCGAGTTGCGTCGCGCTACAGCTGGTGCTTGCGTGGGCAACAAAAAGTCCCGATATATATACACATGAGTGGCGCACCGCGTGGGCTTGTAATTAAACAAATTCTCATCGTCTCTTCTCACATTCATTGCTCGCGTCACAAAAGTGGTCCGCCTGGTTTTACTATATACTTTCTCCTTTTCATGCGCGATCTATACAGTCGCCGTGTATTCAAAAGTTTTCAGCATATTTGCATCTTCGCAAATGCCTTTAAAAATGTGCCTTTAAATTGGAAATTCAGAATTTGTTCCTTCAGTGACATAATATTAAAAAAACTAATCTAGACAGTGTTTTGTTTTTTTTTTTATTCAAGACAAGTTGTGGAATCGAATTAATAAATTTTTGGAAAGTTTATTCAATAAATCATTGCAAACCAGTGCGGTCTACAAAAGTCCGGACATACTTTACATATAAATTAAACGGCTCATTTATAGCTACGAAGCTAAAAGATGCGACAATTTTAATGAATAATAATCGAGCGTTTCATGTGACCGTGCACCTCATGATATTAGAATTGGATATGAAATTTAATGAATAACGGAAATCAAACCCCCATCACGATGCTCAGTCATTCGTTAATCAGTGTGCATCAAATGATTTATCTTTTGAAATCAGTGATGGTAAAAGACGTCCTACTGTGCGTTCGATGTGCAAATTAATCATTCCGCTATCAATAACCAGGTCCTGTCCACAAAACCGAGGCAAATCTAAATTGAACAATTGCAAAACGATAATTCGAATTAAACTGAGAAATAAATTACCGCGCGTAATGCGGAATTCCGCTGAATTGATAAAACGCATTTTTTGCGTTCGAAAAAAGGCGTATTGTTCGATCGGTCGCAAGATAACCAGTTTGTCATTGAAAGAAAAGAAAAAAGGTAATAGTGTTTCCGTTGGACGTAACTGATAAATTCGTAGACAACAAAGAACTCAATTAGCGGTTGAAAAAAAAAAAAAACTTGGACCCCGCGTGGGTGTCGCAGGAACAAAATGAAAAACGACGTTTCAAGTTTTGACTCTCTATCACGTAAGTCTTGTCGTGCGAGATTACAAATAAGTCGCGACCCGGAATTCAGTGAGAAAGCAATTTATCATTTGACAGTACCATTAGTCTTCGGGGCAAGCCAAAAATGTTTATTTGCATCTTACTTGTCGCAAGAGCATGTCGACAGGCAGCTTTTTTTCAATCTTCATACAAAAAGCAGACACAAAAACGAGACGCCGTAAAACTTAATTTGCGTTGACGTTGCGATTTTTATGCCAACCGACGAAACCACTCGAACTTATAAATTAAGTGCAATTGAGATGAATGTGAATAGCGCCTGCATCGCTCAGAAGGTCACCGCTGGCGCTCGGTTCGGTGTCATCAATAATGACAAATAAAGACCCAACAGTTACACATTTCCGAGAATGAGCGCCGGTCTCAAAGAAGCCAAGACAATGAGATATGGAGACATCGCGAGCAATACCGTTTGTAGGTATATTATTATAACGTAGCAGTTCTACAATTTATAATTCAATCCAAAATTTCATGATCGAGATTAATGATTGGAATATCAAGGGTGGTTTTTGGTTTTGATTTTATTTTTTCTAAAAATACATTCGGTTGAATTTCGAGCAAAACTTTTGTTTGAATGCCGGGAAAGATAATTATGAGGGTCCTGGTCATAAATCTTGGCAATATTTTATACCGCGTTGTTAAAAAAATTCGAACAGGTAGTAATTAAATGGCACAAATATGATTGATTTTCGTGATGTTTCCACGATTTCTCGCATTATGATTATTACTGTTTTGACTTGTTCAGCTTATTTCGTATACTTTATCGTAATTGACAATTTTATACCATAACTATAATTGATTGTTTTCGAAATGTTTTCAATTCCAGACCCGAAAACATAATAACTCAACGAATTATATTTTTTATCATTTCCTACGTCAAAGTTATGATTAGTTATTCCATCTACCTTCTCGATGGAAACAAAACCCAGAAACGATACAGAGGATATTCAACGAGTTCACACATTTCGAAAACTTGTAAGCTATAATTATACCAAGCCGGTATAAATCTCGGCAATATTTTGAACGTATCGATCCAAGTTTTTTGTCAATGCCAATAATTACCCCGACGATTTATAGTTCATGTGTAATCGTGGAATTGGTCGATGGAATTTTACGAATCTCGCACAGCGGGTACACCGAGCGGCGTTTGACGTGTGAGATTTCTTATATCCAGGTTGACAGCGCGGAGGCCCCAAAAATACAAAACGTATTGCTTGAGTGCAGAAGAGGCACGTGCCAGGACGTGTTTCGGTTCGACTCCCGTTGGGTTCGCAACTATTTCCGCGTGACGGGGAAAACGGTTCTAGCTGTGGCAGCGCCGCGGGAGTCGGAGTTCCTCGTCGTCTCTCAGTGGGTGCCTCGCGAATCCCCTCGATCGAAATTTGAAAAAAAGATTTCAACGTAACGAGAAACCTTTCTCGCCGGCCGATCGTAATCGAATACAGCCGCACCGTTGAACCGCGTGCCTGATTGATGGAATATCTAATTCAAATGAATGTCTTCGACTCGATGAAATTTAGACTCTGAGAGGCACTTGATTGAAGGCGTCTCGACATATTTCAAGCAGGAATTTCATTTTGTCCTACAGTTTAAAGATGGTAAAGGCCACGGCTTGTACAACATTGTACACTGAAAACTAATGGAATGTTGTATGGTGTGATGCAACTGAAAAATTCAAGATCCGATGTGCAATCAGTTGTGCCATCTTTAATTGATAGGTTGAAGAATTGGACCTGCCGGAGATCAATAAAATTGTAACATCAATTAAAGTATCTGTTTTCCCACGAAGATTTTAATACCGATCAGAACAAACAGAGATATAAAACTGCGATTTAAATTTTAAATGTAATTTCAAAATATTTTAATGACAATATATATTACTATGGGAAATATGATACCGTTGCAAAATGCTGAGTCTGTCTTGCATGATCCCATACAAGATCTTCGGCACAATAAATGACATATCAAATTCACATGAAATCACAACTGACGATTCAATTTTGAAACTTGATATTTTAATTATTCTTTGAAAATCAATATCCCGGATCGTGGTGGTTGTAAAAAAATATGTCCACGCTAGTTTAATGGCCCTATTTACAACCTTGGCATATTCAGATATATCGGAACACAAAAAATGTTTTTCCCAAGGGGTGGATCCGGATCGCACTAATCCGACCGAGCCGATTAGATCTCGATCGGGGATCTAGATTCTGATTCTGGATCTCGAAGGCAACAATAAAACGGTCCCGATCGAACCGGCATAATTATTATCTGATGTACTTTTCGAGATCCAAGCCGAGTTGCGTAAAATTTTTAATCTGCCAGAACGATATAATTTTATTCATAAAGTCGAAAATGAAATCTGGAATCTCGATGGGGATAAATCAATCCCCGGGCTAGACAAAAAAGTAATTACCATTTTGAAACATAAAATGGCCATAAAAATAACGATTCAGCTAAGTGTTTACAGCTAACGAGTTTTTAATTATGAAATGGAAACAGGTGACACGAGATAAGCCTAGAGAGCTTAAACCGAGCGGTGCAAAAAAGGCTGGTCTATTCCTAGCCCAGTGGGACTATCGTGCAGGTGCGAGACCCTCGCTGAGCGGATCAGGATATTCGAAAAAAAGTCCACAACTAGCCGAACAAGAACCACGAATCAGACTTCGATTACAAATATCACCGCTCTCGTCGATAGCTGTGTCATTCGCACGCAACGTTCTAACTAAGCAGCTGGCGCTGCACGTCGCGACTTGCAGATTCCGCTGCTTTCTATAGTTATATATGTTTCCGTTGATTTTGCATCCTGCTAAATATACGGCTGCGCGAAATCAACCCCCTTCGGTCACGCCACTTTGCAACTTCTTTCTTTTTTTACCCAGGGACGTTTCCAAACTTTTTCTCCGACGCTCCACTACTTTGGCATTCGCATTCAAAGTTATTCCAGATGCATATTCAAACATCTAATTAACATGCAGCTCGAATGTATATTAATTGATTATAAGTGATCAATGCAGACGCGCGCGCCCAAGTTTCTCGCTACGAAGGTATAATTTTGCAGTCGGCCATCCCGCCCTGACATTGAGGCTAGGGTTAATTAGAATTTAGTAACTATGATTTACAGCATTTTGAGGATCCGTCGTAGGCGTCAAACTCGTTTTCTTTCCTTTAATAGCCCCGTGTGATAGTATTTAGTTTCCACCTGCCTAAAATGGTAGAGCTATTTGGAGGCGTCGACCAGCATCGAACGGAGCGAGATTCTAGGCATCTAGTCTAGATTTTTTGTACGTCTCGAGACCAGAAAAGGAATCAGGATATCTACTAATATGTTTCACAGGTCTGAATTCACCTGCTGCTTTCTGTGCCCCAACCTTGAGTGATTGCACTAAATGCAGATCTATGTAGATCAGTTTTTATCCCAACCGGGCAACCTTCCGCGCCAAACGTAGCACCAAAACCTAGACACGTGATAGTTATACCTCCTATATGTTTTTGTGCAAAGGGTTTTTATGACTACCTAGCATTATATCTCAAACTTGCCTAAAATCATGCTGCACCTGAAAACCGCCAATTTTGAAATGTATTTCCAACCTGGTAAATATTCAAATCATTGTAATATTTTTGTAAAAAAAATTATTTAAAAAGAAACATTAAAAAATATATTTTGAACAAATTTATTTCCAAACCAACTAACTTGAAATTCATCTTAAATGTTCTAATTTTGTTGTTTAAATTAAAATTTTTTTTTCAACCACTTTATATAACTCATTGAATAATTTTTTAATTTGAAAATTCTATTACAAAATTGATGATTTGATTAAAATTTTTAGCACTGTTAAAGCATATCATGAATATCGTATCTTTAAAAAATCGACCGGTCTGACTGACGTAAAATAGCACGTCCTATGGGTGAAACTGGAAACAAAACAAGCTGGGAATTGTATTCGAAAATTTCGCATCTTTTTGAATATTGATTGCAATTTTTTTTGTCGGTCATGCATAGCGAAAAAGTCGTCGATCGGGTATAAAAAATGAATATCGAAGGGTTGTGATTGGCGCGTACGGTCGACGGCAACGCAATCATCGTCCAGAGCATACATAATTTGCGCGGCGCAAAGCTCGAGGCACTCCGGTACGTTTCGGTTGTTGAAACTCGTACGTTGCTAAACATATGAATGCCGGTGATTTTGCACCCTCCGTTCCAAGTGCCTTCACGTTTACTCCGCATGAACGCCTTGTGGCTCTGATATTCCTCGGCTCTTCTCATGCGAGTCCAAGTCAGCGTGAAGTCATAACGACCAGGTTGACCCGCACGATCTGTAGAATATCTTGAACACGCACGTTCTGGCCGCGGGTTCTTGCGCACGCCAAGCGATTTTTCTCCAACCTGCCGAGAGCCAATTTCGCGCGGAAGAATCGGCTTTGTAACAGCGTAACGAGACCAACAACTTGATCACTGCGCCAAGTAGAAAATTAGCCCGCTTTAGCAGAAATATGTTCATCTTCGGGATATGCGCTCAGATTGCAGCACAACTATTTATGCATGTTATTGCTACTTAGAGAAACTTATAATGGCGAAGGAGACTCCGTGTGCTATGAGCACAGCGGTAACAGGCGCGAGATTGCGATGCATCAGTCTGATTGACCGGGATGATAAAAAATTTGCATTTGTTACGCCGCATTACGCACATTACCTACTTTAGAAATTATGGTGCTTGTTATATGTCAGATGATATTTCAAGAGTGTACCTCGTTTTGCCTTTTTTTTTTATTTCACTTAATTTCGTGTCTTTCTTTTTGTTTGTTTTTATTCTTTATATCGTACCTTAGATATCAGTAACTGTTTTATATATTTTAAATAAACGTTACCCTCACGGACGAAAATATATTCGCTAAAATATATTTTAATTTATATAGCTTATGGCCGCTTTTTATAATTTTTTTATATAAAATATATATTTCATTTTATATTTTACAATTTTATATAATGAAATATATCAAAAAATATGAACTAAATATAGTCTATATGACCGGAAACATATTTATATAGACAAAAATACATATGTTTTTTATATTTTCAGAATATATTTTCGTCCTTGAGGGATTGAACCACAACTCTTTTACAATAAGAAAATTTTACCCGTGCGAATTGTACGATTTATCATTACTTTTTGAATGACTGAAAGAAGTTCATTGCTTCATTAAAAATGAAGTCATTTGATGCCTATATGGCTCCACGGTAAGATGGAACGTTAATCTTATTCAACTGCAGAAGATATATAGATGAATGGAAGAATATTCATTCACCCCTCGAACAAAAAACATAATTAGGACCAGGAATTCTATCACAATGGTTTTGGGCCGTAAGTCGGTGGGAAAAAGTAATAACAATCCGTCGAAATGAAACACGCAGCATTGCAGAATCGTGTAATTAATGAGGAATCCCGAACGAAGGACTCGGCAGTTCTGTAAATCACATTTCAGGATCGGCATCCTTGTAGAGTTCGTGAGAATCTGCGTATAAAGGTTTTCAAGGCTAACGTATTATTGCGGCCGTGACGAAAACGATGTGATTCGAACCCCTTTGAGGTTTGAAAAAAAAAAAAGAACGATTGTCGCTAATGAACTTCGTATACCAAAAACTCATTTTTTTAAAACACGGCTGTAAATAATCATACAAATTATTTATATCTACGAAATTATCTTAATATAAGTTTTAAAATAAGACCCCATCAGGCACGTAATTTTTTATCATGTGAAACAAAATTTATGATGATTGTTCATAGTGGACAGCCTATGTTGCAGAAAATTGCGTTTCGTTTATTTTTTTAATCTACGTTGTGAAAAATGTGATCTCGGTAATTTGATGAGTTACCAAAGTGCGCACTTTTTGCAACTCGAAATTCGAGCCTATTTGTTTTTTAAGCATTACGTAGAATGCGAAGTCAAAGTGTGCGGGGGGAAGGAAGGGGGATGCCGAAGCGTGGCGGAACGTGTGCCTATTCGAACGAACGTTTAGCTTCGGTGCCGCTGGGTAAAGCAATTATCTTTCATCCCAAACAGCATAAATGATGTTTGATACTCGGTAAACCGTGAACGCAAAGAACGTGTAACTTTTGAGAAAGTCTTTGCCATCTTTTCCAACGTTCCCATACACATCATTCGAAAGCGAAAAAACCTCATTGATTAATATACCATTAAAGTGTCCTTAATCGCTTTTTAAAACGAAACGTATATTTTCTGCGCTCAAATCACGAATCATCAAGTTGCAATCTGTCAAACCTGATGGCCGTCAGAAACCATTAAACGCCCATTAAAATTTATAAACATTATTACGCTTTTTTTTTCAATTTAATAATCCAAAAATCGTATAAATCAATTAACAAATCAAACGACGTTAAAGATAGGGGGAATAATCAAACCGAGCTACGAATAAATGAAACTCTAAAAGTTAAAATTTATTGTAATTGTGAATTTTTCGATAGTTGCAAGTATAACGAGAACCCTGCCCATTTGACTATGGGACCATAGATTTAGATCTTGATCGGACGAGACTGATAAGGAATTTTTTAGACGATGCTTATTCCGCGATTTTATTGCCTCGGCTGAGACCTACGCCATTCGGCGATACCATCTCCCAGGCTCACTAATTAGCTCGCGTACTACAGCAGTGTCGAATTATAATTAATATTTCTTTTCAAATTATCGAATGGAATTTGAACCAACCAATAACAATGAATAATTTATTTAGCTGTCGTAAATCTCTTGGCTTATCGTTGTTTATCATCTCGAGTTTTCTATCAATGATTCAACACGTGACGATTATTTACCCGGTTGATAATACCTGGACTCCGCCATAATAAGAAACAAGACTTTTATGTGTCAGAAAGAGTTCGTGGCGGTAACCTGCTGGGCGAAACCAAAAATATGGTATTACGAAACGTGGAGACTTGGAAATTTTTATATCCTTATGTTATACTTGAAAAACAAAAATTTTGCATCACCGGCAAACAACAACAGTAACGTATCATTTTTTTCTGACCAAAAATTGCCACCTCGGGCAGATGACGCGGTGCCCGAAAACAGCGATTTCATTATCTGGCTCCAGCATGAACATTTCAGAAAAATTAACGACAAAAGCTTTCGCATATACCTCCGGTGAAAGAAACTTTTTCCACCGCAGCAGACTGCTGCGTATAGACCACCGTCAGTAAAATTCGAATGCTCTTTAAATGCCCAATTTGGCAGCCGTAAAACAACATTTATTTACGGCGCTTTAACCATCGTCAAAAAAAAACTGATGCCAGAGAAAATTATACACCACCAAAAAAATCTTTTGCATTACCGAGCTCAAGTTTTTGTTCGTATGCAATTCGTAATTTGTCCGGGGGAGGGGGAGGGAGGTGAAAACCGAACAAAAAAGTCAAACGTACGCCAATTTTCTAATTTAAATTATTCGCGTAATATTTGCCGAGAAAAAATGTTCGATCGAAATTTTTGGACGTTAAAAAAAAAGCGACGGTGATGCTGCGAGGAATTGACAAAAAAAAAAAAAGTCGATAAGAGTGCGCGAAATAACTCCCATAAATACAGTGTTTATGATGCGACCAAAACACGAAGGGCGATTTACCTTTTCTTGTTCTACCGATGGGCATTCCGCATTAATTGTACAAGCGTAATTGATAGCTCGACATGACAGCGAGATGAAGAGCGCCGGACGCAAAAATGTATCGAAAATAAAAGATGAATAATTTTGTTTTTATTTAAAACCGCGGTCACATTCGTCCATAATTATAACGGCAATTAGTAATTAATTGGGGGCCCCCGAAATTATATCCGCACGGCACTCGACGCTGCGATTCATCGTGGGAATTGACACGCCGCGTGTGATGAGAAACTTATATCGATAAGCCGCGGGCGTTTTATCGCAGCGTTGCATGTTTGCGCGTACTTTTCTATCGGCTCTCGGCTGAATTATTATTTACGAATAATAACCGAGCTGTTTTCGTATCATACAATTCTCAAACGTATTAACATACCGAAAATAATAACTTGGCGATTTGAAGAACTTTTGTGAGTGGAGGAATAAGTACGCGGAAGTGCGGGTATAGGCAATGATAATTATGGTACATTAAATGCAATTTTCAATAAGTAAAAGTACGAAGGAAGGAACAAATAAGAGCAAAACAAAGGAGCCCATTGTGGAAGTGGGTACACACGAAAAAACGTATCGGATTTTACTCTGGCATAGAATATAAACATAATTCACGCATGATTCATGTGTTATGACGAATTGAAAAACGAATCGTTAATCCGCGAGGAGACTCGGAGTGAATTAAAAACAAGCTTGGAGAACTTTTGAACCGAATGTAATAACAAGTTAGCAGCGTCGGTTGATCCGAAACGTATAATCAATTAAAAACTGTCTAGTTGTAAGAAAAATAAAATCAAAAGTGACAGACAAGAAATCGCTTCATCCGCCGTAAAAGTATTATTACACGAATTTCAATTACATCAAAGCGAGAAGAGCCTCGCGCTCAAAAAAAATACGAAATTAATAATTAAACGTTGACATGGAGTATAAAAGGGATGGACCTTGCGCCAAAGCCAAGTTATTATCGAGTTACACGTAATCGGTAATGGCCATTCGAAATATCGAGTCCCGAGCATACTACACGTACAGGATTTAATAAAAAATAATAATAATTCGCGGGCGAGTAAGATTTTCATTAGCTTCTTCGACGTGATCGACCGATCCCCGTAATTAAAACTAATTAGAGCTGGTCGGTGAACTAAAAATTTGTGCCACACGTGCCAGTTCTTTATCTCCGGGATATTAGGCTTGTGAAATATATATTCTGACAGATTTAGTGGTTGTAATTTTGCACGCACTGCTGAACGTCCGCGCGAATCGAAAAATGTCTAACGTCGACAAGAAATCATTGACAAGTTGCAATACAATTTCAAACGCGTCTTAAAATCAAACTAAAATATGAGACTGCAACGGTGGAATGTTCAGTGAAACGTTACGTCATGTTGGACCTGACGCATAAATCATTCGCCAGCTCATCGCGAGAAACATCAGTTTATGCGAAAACAAATCGGAACTCGCTGCATTCTTGGCGACAGAGCTGTTGATGTTATTATTTTTTACTAAATTGTTCGACATTTGAAAAGATGAAATTTGAATCTACATTTCTTTTTTAACTTTTGAATATTTGTTTCGAGGATGAAAAAAAAGCATGACGTTATTTGAAACAAAAATCAACAAGCCATCTTAATTATTAGTTCGTGCGGCATTCGAGTATAATTATAAGTAATCAGCACGTGGAGTAAGATAACAATTTTTATACACGTTTGACGCTTGGGGTATACTGACCACCTGCGGTTATGCAAGTGCACCACATGTTTACGGTAACCACAAAGTGTCTCGAGGGTTTACGAGTCGCCTCTTTTTTCTTAAGTTCATTCTCCTCATTGGGTGCGGGGCATTCTTTGTTGACGTTTATCAGGATTTTCGATGCGCCCGTTTCATTAATGCATTTGATGCGGAGGTTAAAAGCTTCGCCGGACGTATCGAAGCATCAGCCATATATAGCTTCCACATTATAACTGTGTAGGCCACAAATATTTTTGGCGAAGCATCGCAGGTCGTTCGAGACCCTGCCGGACATAAACCCGCACTGCCACGACATACATTATAACGCTATCGGGTGCGTTCGCATTTGCATCTCGCCTGCCGCCACTTCGCGTTTTGCACAACTTTCATTAAGGGATCCTATCATACGCCTTCGCAATTTTTGCACATTTTTTAAAACTTTCATTATAATTTTAATTTAATTTTTTAATTTTATTTAATATGAACGATGAAATACTTGCAAATTATGTTTTTTGTTAAAAAAATTCCTATGGTATAACATTAAAAAATCTTATTTTATAAACTAATCATTTTTCTAATTATTAGTAATTTTAAATTTGTATTTTCAATTATTTTTCTCAACAACTGTAAAAATTATAAATAATTTCATCAATTTTAGATTAGTTGAAAATAAAATTTTTTATCAACTTGTCAGCAAATATTTTATTATAAAAAAATGTTTTAGCAGTCTGAAATGTTGTGTGAATTTTATTTTGAATACGGTGTACTTTGTTCAAAACAATGTATGTATTTACTGCTTTACATTTAAGCATGAATTTCCTCGTTATAGGTGTATATTCCCCCTAACCTTCAACCCGACGATTCGGATGATCATATATAAGGAAGCGGATGAACTCGTATAATATTCTCATGAATATTCATGGCACTAAAACAGATATAATGTTAGTCTTACCTCGTATCACTCACAACTTTATTAATTGTTATGCCCATGCCACAGCCGCAGTCTGAATTAGGGAAACTGCAACGTCTGAAACCAAAATTATTCAGATATAATTATGAATATAACATCCGTACGTTCAATTACAATTTCTACCATCAAAACTTTGATGATATCATTATTACCTAACTTTCGACTATCTAAATGTTTATCAATGATAAAAACTTAAAAAAGTCGTCTAAAAAGAAAAATATATCAAATTAAGACAACTATAAATTATTTTCGGTAATTTTCAAATAAGTTCTTTGTCTTTTCAAATAAAATATATTTTGATTAAAAAATGGACAATTTTTATTGTAACATATGGGTATTTTTTAACGAGTGTTATCTAACTTAAAAAAAAGAAAGTTTTACAGTTTAATAATAATTTCGGTCAAAATGTCACTGTGACTGACGTGAACGAACCCTCAACGTGAGTTTTTTCCCCTATAATTATTATTTTGGCACTGTGAACCAGATTTTCGAAAGCTGTGCGCCACACTCGAAACCAGTTTAAATCTCACCGAAATGTGATCTCCAATTATATATGCCAAGGTGGGTTGTTGGGAGTTCATCATGGAAATGAATCCAACTGTTCTTGAAATCTGCATTAAACTTTGTATAAGTATTTTGTATTTTTGCTTGAAACGCTTTGATAAAATGTGTTGGGTTCCAAAAATGTGCCTGAGTGCTATCGCTCAACGAATACTTCTGTGGCTTTTATCGCAGTACCAATTCGTGTGTTTATAAAAGTATAACTCGATATCACTCCGCACAACCTTCAGAGAAAATTTAATCACAATAATTTGTAACTCTCTTATCGGTTCACAAGTAATGCGAATGCAGTGAATATTCGGTTCCGAGAGATTTACACTGTAAAACGATAAGGCCTGAAGATATCGAATTGAATAAAATTGCGTCCGATCATTCTACAAAGTTTGCAAGTCTTGCATTGTGTATTTTGCTCGCAACTTTATGCATGTAATATTGCAATACGTTATTATCATATTTTAATATTGAAAGTTCACTCTACATACATTACAAAAAAGTGGGTTAAAACGAAACCAGATTGCTATAAGCGATGCGCATGACAATCAATTTTAATTACCATACTTCAGCCTTATATGCAGGGCACAACTTTGTTTTTTGCACTTTCAAGATTTGTTTCAATTTCGAGCATGTACATTTCGGAGCACCTGAAATTCTAATTATTTATCTTCCATTTTTCAAATTCGCAGGGGATCATGTTCAATTTGAGAGGGCCAAGTGGACCACCTATACAGAAACGTGGAAACTTTACAAACTGCGGTAAAGCAATGATTATTGCAAGTTGCGATGAATGTGAAGAGCGATGAATATATGAAGAGCATGGGCAAGCCACGTAAAGTCAGCTAAGTTGCTTGAGAGCGTGGAGTGCAAATGCAGTGCAGAGTCTGACGTGTGGAGGTGGCTGCGCTGCGAACCACGAGATGAGGAAGACGAGGTGAAAGGAGATACAGAAGGAGAAGAAATGCTGTGAGCACGGGTGCAGCGAGCGTGACAGTGGGTGCACGAGCACCTGCCCATTCTTGGAGTGTGCAAGTGAGAGTATCCGCCGACAGAGAGGACAAGAGAAAGGATTGCGAAAAACGAAAGTCAAGATCGTCGCGGTGTCTATGACTCGAGCGTGATTTATGGAAATGCGGCTCGGCGTGAAGCACGAGTCTGGAAATCCCCCTTTAATAAACGCACGACTTTTGTATAAATAGAGCAAAAAAAGGAAAAAAAACAAAAAAGAATCCACAAGTTTTTCAAAACGTCTCTCCATTCAATTTTTTTCAATAGAAATGAAAATATTATTTCATAGCTGTCTAAATTTCTAAAAACTGCCATCCAAAAGATGTGGCATTGAAATAAAAATGTTTTTTTCATTTTAATTTGTCAGTTGGTATAGGGAATAGTGCCCCTGAAATGTCTCTTTTAATATAATCTTTAACTTAAAATGAAAAAGTGGTCGAACCGTACAGGACACTCTCCCTTGTGTATTCCGACGCAGATGTAAAAGCCCGATAACGAAAATGATTTGCAAAATAATGCGTGCCTGTCGTTCTACATTTTATGCCCGAGACGGTGTGTCTGAGTGTATAACTATTCAAGAATTAACACAGCGTTATATTTATAGGCCGGACGTAAAACCAACAAATCCCGGCAAAGTGGTCGTTAAGATTCAGCTGAGTGTGTGCGTTTCTTTGGCCGCGCGAAAACTGACCTATAAAAAATGGCGGCGATCATTTTTCATAACGGATCGCGCGAATTAACGGAGCCGAAATAACAATAATTAAAGCCCCCGAGTGTCCGTCAAGTTGACATGAATTACACGCGTTTCCATTCGGTAATTATACACAAATGAAAAGTAATTTAACAGTTTATAAGCGAGAGTCGCGGTAATATGCGGAGGCTCACACCTGGTCGGTACTCAGAAGATACTCAAATGTAAATTACGTCCCGCATGATGGTATATGGATTTGCGTTGGAACATCACTGGCTGCTCCAGGCCAGTCAATATGACTCGACTCGAGTGCTGTTTTAAGTACTTCCTCGATACTCACGAGCGTCCTCGAGTAAATAGTTTTATTCTGTCTGGCAGCGTGGGCGAACGACGAGACCAGTCACAAACTTAGGAACTCTATACCTATTTGCCAATGACCCTCGGCGATCCGGCTTTGATTTCGACTCTCGCCTACTCTTTTCTTTCAGCAAACACGTTTCGAATATACATTCATTTCTGTATAAATTACTCGTCTAGCGAAAAAAAACATTTCAACCCTCGAATGAAATGAACAAAAATGTTTATTATCGATGCATATTGGATTTGCAGATCAGTTCTTTGAACAGCCGAGTTGCCGATGGACAAAAAAAAAGAAAACAAAGTCCGATTTCAGATTTTCATTGCAATTTTTAATAACAACCAAACGGATTCCAATGAATATAAGTTCGCACATTTGCATCTCTTCTATATTTTACGTCCAAAGATTTTGTTAGAGTCGTTTGCGATTTCATATGCATGCACGCAACAAAATAAATAGCTTTTGAATCGTATATGATTTAATCGTCGAGCGCCATAAAAGTTTTTCTATCCATAAACAAAGCTGACACTTTGTCCCCGGTCTAAAAATGTACACCGTTTTATAATTTGCATTCGCATAGACTTCTCCCGGGGGAAAAGTCCGGTTGCGACATTTTGATTCGAGCGAAATTAATCCCAACGATGTGCAAACAATAAATTTCGATACGTCACAATAAGCATATACAAGTCTATATTTCATGACCGACACCATAATGGTTTATGTAGATCACGCACGCTTTATATCATTACGCGAAAACGTTATGCGTCTGAAATAAGTGGCAGACACCATACAATGCAAATTTCTTCACGGCAGAACAAGCACGTTTCCCGCCCAACAATCGAGATGAATCTTGCACGCGCTACTCTTTCTGAGCGTGTGGTGGTCGCGATATCGCATACACCAGGCGTTCGATCGCGTTGCGCGCATTAGAAGCCGCTCGAATAATAACTCATAAAGTATCGGTTAATTGCCTCGATCCCCGCTTTGTAATCCAGAAGCCCATTATCTAAAGTTGATTATACGCCCGAACAAAAATTAAAGAAGCAGATATTTAAATGGACTTTTAGACCAATGAAAAGTTCAGCTCATTCCTTTTTTCCCTCCATTCTTTCTCCTCTCTCTGGCGTCGTGCTCTCGGGTGAGCCTCCCTATTTATTCGTTCAGAACAAAGTACATCGTAAATTTGTGTCCGAAAATTTTCGGACGGGAAATATGCTCGGAGATACTCGCTGGCGAGCTAATGCGCGCTTTAAGCTTTGAGGGTCCATGATCTTTGGAGCATGTTATTTTTTGTCGTTCGCCATGCAGACAAAACTATTTGGTTCGACGGGGGTTTCGTGTGGGCCGGTCCTCTATGGCGTAAGATTTCGGCTCCGCTAAACGGGGTATGCCCCAAACGCCCGCCAGCTCCACCTGCTCCAGCACCAACCTTACGTCCACTTTATTAGCTATTATTATACACGTGCTTTGCACAAAGGGGCGGCGTTCTCAAGTTTAGAAATATTTTACCAATCGGTCCGGGGTTCGAAGCCGAATTAATATCCGGAAGTGCGCTGATTCTGCGTGTAGCCCAAACAGTCTCGCTTTTGTTTGGTAACCTCGAAGGAGAAGTTTGGACTGTTTCTAATTCAACGAGACACGTTTTTCAAAATGGAACCTGAATCTAGAGAAGGAATAAAAAAAAGGCACCACTTCTATTTCGATAAAGAAGAATTGTAAATTATTCAAAGCAGATTGGAAAAAAAAAATTTTTTTTTTTGCCCCCGGCTTCATTTGCATGTCCTTTGATAAAAAAGCCTCCTAAGCGGATTTCAAAAACTGACTAATCATTTCAAGACGAAGACTGACAATGCGCGACAAGTTTATCGCGGCAATTTGAAAACTTTCGGATAACGCCACTACCTACTTCCAAAACGAGAACTTTATCGGCCAATAATGTAAAATTTACTGTACGCAAATTGATAACCGCTAATTGATAGAAACTAGCCTAGACGGAAATAACCCGTTTGGAGCTTCAACCGTTTCAGCATAATAATCGCGAGTCTCATATTGCTTGTGGGAAAATTATTGAAGAATCTTGTCATTAGGTTTGCTGGCGCCGTAAACCTATGTATAAGAGCGACCGGAGCTATATCGGGCCGAGCTTCGGACGCTCGCAATTTGTCCGATCAGCAGTCGCCGGTCTCTGTTGATAACCCTTGGAGTGTATCATGCCATTTTGTGAACCAAATACGTCTATCAGAGCGTATATACATTTCCGATAAGCCGCACTGTCGGACGGCTTTGACAAGCAGGCCATCTCGCTTATTACGAAACTGATATACAATCGTGGGTGGGTTGGCAAATTGACAGAGAATCAGCCCGGACTGTCGCACGTCAAGCGTATTCCTTCAGCGACGAAAACAAAACTTGAAAAGCCACTGATAGTCGAGTTTTTATTGTCAACAAGCGCGTCGCCCCTCGCATACCGACGACGCAATTGACACATCTTTCCCTCGAGCGAGAATTTCTCGAATTTATAAATAAACTCAGCTCTTTGCCACTGGCGTTCGAATACGCAATTCAACGGATCTTTAGCTTTATCAGAGAGGTCTCGCGCACTACTTGTGCAAAGTTACACGTTATCTCCGGTCGTTCGTTGATGCTTTATCGTTTACAATAATCTGCGCTGCAACAGTAGCGTGGATTATTGGAATTGATAAGAAAACGCGGCGCTACACATTGCACAAGTTATCGTTCTCACGTTCTCTCGTTTCCATGCAAAAATGCGCCATACAGAGGGGGGCAGATAAAATCGGTGATACAGAGGCACCGGGAGAGAAAGAGAGCTCGCTATCGAATTCTATCGGTTGACATTTATTGGAACCACATTAAGTCGGCCAATGCGCGCTAAATAATTTCAAAGCTGGCGCGGGCGTATTTGAGAACGCGTCGCTGCTGCAAATCGTGGTATTTGTTTTTTGATATGTGGGTGATGACACCCACGTGTGTTTCAGCTCGAAAATTTTCAAACGGCCTGCTATATAACGTGTGTAGGTATAACCAAACGAGCCAAGATACCGTAAATTGCAGACTATCAAGTTTTATGCTGCTGGAAAGAAAGGTAACAAAATGTGCCCAGCTCGCGAGCGCTGCAGATTCAAATCGAGGAATTCATATTTCAATTTGCAGCGAAACAATTTGTAACGCGCGGATATTGCATGTGCGTTTGAGGTTTTAACGCCCGCATCAGCTGGGAATTCAATCAAAATATCGATCAATTTGTTCTAATTAATCAACGTGACGTTTGATGAACTTTTACAATTGGTCAGCTTTGTATTTCATTATAAACTCGAGTATTTCAATTTCAAAATTGTATCCATTTTTTAAACTTCATATTACATTTGAAATGACAATTCAAATGAATATTTGGTTTCAATCACGCTTTTCATAAACAAACAATTTTTTACAACTCACTTTTTCGTCTCATTCATTTTGTTTTGTTTCCAATTTTATTTTTTTCTTACAAAAAGTAAAAATCAAATGGTAATCTTATTTGTAATGAAAATTCATTAAACGTTGCACTTGGATTTATCTTTTTGTTCAGTCGGAATGACGAAAGTACGTCCGCACGGTCGACAACGGGGTGCCGAGATAGAAGCAATCTGCAAACACGAATTGGCCATTTGGCGGGCGTGGCGCCAGGACTGTACTGCGCACAATTTGCTTAGGGTCCGATGACTTTTTCTTTCACGCACTCAGCGTGATTCCTCGGACTTGTGTGTCTTTCATGCACAAGGTGTCCAAGAAAGAATCGGCGCGTTGCAAGAAGTGTACGACGTCTGAACCGCGTAGGCCCGACTATCTGAAATTGAATCTTGACTTGACAAGGGCGCATCTTTTATTTTCATTACTGGCGCTTTATATTTATATCTTCGACGATGCTGATTTTGGTTCAGTGTAAAATGCTCGCTTGTAATTTAACTGCGAGAATGATTGCGCGTATCAGCTCCAAATTTATCAACAATTGTCAAACGAGTACCCTTAGAAGCTCGATTTTACAGCCAACGAGAGATACGGTAACGCTTTTTTTCAACGACGTGGGTAATTGAGTTAATCAGAAAAGAAAAGAGTATATCGGGCCGGTGAAAAAAATCGTTATTTATCCTCCCTCGCCGAAACCGACTGTTGGGGATAAAAATGCAGCATCTTAACGGGTCGTTATTCAGGATTCGCATATCTACAGCTTACAACACGTCAGATACAAAATAACGATCGATTTGCCAAATGCAATTAAGCCCGATATCGCGGCTCGGGTTGAAACATAAAGTATATCGTCGTCCGTGAAAGATGCATTTAATTGCGGCGCAAGATTTCACGATATGGTCATCACTCCGATTCTGAACCCTTCTGTGTATTAGTGCCATACATCATGCCTCATTCATTTCTTCCTTGGCCAATAAAGATTCGATAAAGTACTCTCTCGGCCAATCGCTCATTTGTTTCTTCATCTTATGATATGTGAAAATCCTCATAAATCATCGCGTTTCTTTTCAAGGTCCCACTTTTTTTTCATCTCATTTATTTGATTCGCAATTTTTAAATTCTCCATCAATAAATTCTAGCATTCCTACAATTCTTCTCTTTTTATAGAAAATAAAAAACAATAGTTTGCAAACTTTTATTTTTATTTATTTTTTTTTTTAATTTAAACGTTTGATTGTTTTTTGTTAATTTATAATCTCGTTATCTACAAATGATACAGGTTAAATAGTAATTCAAAAATGAATCATTAACATTTTTGTCTCAATTTCATACTGCAGTGTTTTCATGAATCTTCATTAGCAATTGGTGATTTAAATTTTTTCCCAAAGATTAATTCAGTAATTTTCATCGGGGACGAAAAAATTGTCTATAATAAACTGTACTGATCACTAATAAGTCAGTCGGATGTGCGAACTCAGACACGTTAGTTGCAGTGTAACTCAAGCTATATATAATCACGTTTGAATGATGAAAATTTGAAAGATGAAAAACGATCTGACTTATAAGGAGGTGCGATTGAGAGGGCCATTGAAAACGCGTTTTAGTTATGATCGGAGCAATTCCAATCGGGACTTGAACGGCTGCGTCATCGGTGCGAGAGAAGACGCATAAACACAAACATCAATTAAAGACACTGAATCGGAATCAGGATATAATTAATCCAGCATTTATCGACTTGGCACATTAGGAAAGCCATTTCGGCGCCTTTGATGCGCGTGACGCAAGACAGTATCGCGGCCGGCGATCGGTGTATTAATATCAGATTAAATGGTAGCATTCAGAATTCGAATGGGAATCGTGAAATCGTCAGCGAGGTCGTTTAATCTCAAAGAGGTAAAAACGGACTACGCGGGCTCGGAGCCCGAGGTAGGGAGAGAAAAAAAATACGATAACATCGGGTTCCTCGGGTAATGGAAGCGGCGCGCGTTGTCTCACTTGATTCATGCGAAGCAGCTCGCCGATCGTGTGCGCAAACGAGAGAGCGTCGTTGCGAAATTTGCATCGGGCGAAAAAAAAGGGCCCCGTTTCGGCGATGCGAGACTCAGGGCAATTATACTGGTATTTACTGCCGTGGCCTTTTCCGCCACGGCATTGTGCGAGGGACTCGCGAAGCCGTGCGCGCGACTGCCGATTGTCTTAACGGAGCAAGTTGGACCCGCGGGCTCGCACGCCACCATAAACTTCATTGTTCAACAGCGCCTTTCTGGTAGTCCGCAAACCCTGGCCTCCAGGCGCCTTAAGGAGTGCAACAAAAATTGTCTAACGAAGTGTCCGTACCCCGAACAACCCGTAAGATATTACCGTCCTAGTCAATTACTTCAGAATTTATGTCTACCCCAAAACCCGGATTAATCAGAGCGCACCAGCGCATTTTCTAAAGGAACACTTTGGTGCATATTTTAAAGGCTCTTCGGCCGAGAGAAAAAAAATTTATTTCCTATCTCCGTGCAGGTCTTAAAAGAAACACTATCATGTTTGAATTTGGCCATTTTTTTTGCAGACAAAAATGACCAAAACTGTTTCTATCAATTGTATAAAATGAATGGCAAAAGTTGAAGAAAAAAAAAATTTTTCAATCAAGGCTCTTAGGAAACTAAAATTCATTCAAGCGGTGGGTTAGAAAAAAAAAGAACGGGAATCATTTACGTCTACATTGTTAACGTTCATCCAAAGGTGTCAGTTGGGTCAAAATAAACGTGTCATAATGTCTGCACTGGCTGCACGGTGGGATTTTTTTTGCGCTTCCCATAATTTCATCCCCGACGCGTATCCTCCTTAAAATTTCAATTACAAGCTGTTGGTGAGCGTAGGCCGATGCGAAAATCGATGCTTAACAAAGCACAAAGCGTGTCAGAGGATGTGCCTTTAGAGCCGAAACGGCACGGTGGAATGCAGTCGCGGCCGTCCATTGTAGTCGATTATAGACAAAGTGGTATTTTATATCCATTTGCACGTACCGGGGTACGTTCTGCAAACTTTTGTGTTGGGCTATTAAAGTGGGCCGAATTCGAATAGATTATTTTGACCGGCGAGCGCTCAAGCGAAGGCGCGACAAAACGGCCCTTTGTTCGTTTGCTTTTGCGCGCCGACGATTTTACACGTTTCTGCGGCAAGAGAGGGCGCTTTTTCTTACGCGACTTTGAACGAACGCCGCGCACCGCCTGTGGGATTCCACACCGATGATTGCATCGCGATTTTGCCGTCGCTTGTTTCACCCAATCGCGGTTTGCATTTTTGGCAAAAATGTCGTATGACGTTGCAGGAATGTCCGCTTCGGAACAGGTTTCATTATTGGGGATATATGATTGTACAATATAATTGCGAAGCCATGAAAAACAACATTTTTATCCTTTCATGCAACATCATTTCACTTCTTTTTTCAAACTATTCTTGTCGCTACAAAAAATTGTTTATGATAATTTATCTTATTTCGTCTTTGTTTTTTTATTATTATTATTATTATTATTATTTTTTGCATAGTTAATTAATATTCATTTAGCAATCGCGAAATTTCACAGTCTCCTTTCGTAATCATATTTTGATTGTTGTATCGCAACGTAACTGTAATAAGTGGAAATGTCTCGCGTGAATTAATTTCAAACATTTCACACAACATTGTTATACTTTGCGTTTGTGGGAATGATGGTCGGTGGGAACACTTTTACACGACGCAAGTCAGGACGTGCTCTGCGGTCGCACCAAGATGAGCTTCTAAAATGTCTGTGAATTCAAGAGAACATTTCCGCGACGCGCGGTTTGTTCCAGAAAATTTAACCCTGAACATTCCTTAATTAATATATTAAACTTCGCTGGGAACCAAAGCTTGCGGTTTCGTACGCTTTGACCAAGTGGAGCGAAGTTATTGGTTGCCAACAATTTTGCCTTCGCTTTGAGTTATCACGCTCCTCGCTTTTTGGCTCGTGTTTAATTTCCCGTAAAATAAGGTCCATCTTATATTGTGATCGATGTATTAACAGCATTGTTGAAAGGTATGAGAATTTTTTACAAACCACCAACCAAAACCAACGCCAAATCACATTATTTTCATTCAATTATGTATTTCCTGCCAATCATTCGCATTTTGTTTTTCTCATTCCTCAAAGTTTCAATTTCAAATTTCATTTTCTCGGTTATGTTATAGAAATAATAATTTTGCCGATAAGTAGACATTGATTGAAATGAATGCAAAACAAATAAAAACAACTCGATAATGTTATACAACGTGAAAACTTTAGGGCAGCAATTTTTGGATAATGGCAGATGTTTGCTCGCATGAGTATTCAGTTCACTGGCACATCTTATGAATCGTAATGAAAATCCATGAGAACAGCTCGGGGCCATTCGAAATATAGGTAGGTATAATGAGTAGTAACAACCACCTCGGATTCACGGTATCTAATCGTACGCTAGTGCATTGTGCATCACAGTAGCGTTAGCCCAATTTATCATTGTGGGTCGAAGCGTCGGCGAAATTACACCGCTATCGAGCAAAAAATGAATTAACATCGGCTGCCGAGTTCGACGATTGGCCGTGAATTAAAGCCCGGGATCAACAAATTTCGCAGAGACATCTGCGAGATAGCGATGTAATCAGAAAACCATCTGTCTAATCGAGAACAAACGAAACCAACGCGAAAACACAAAAGTGACCTCAAAAGTCCAACCGTCAGGATTTGTATCGTTGAAACCTGTACCTCCACGTGAATTTATTTAACGAATAATCTCGACTAATAAGTTTGTTTGAAAAAAGCCGTGATTCAGTCCGGATTGCATGTACTTCCGTTGTGCAGAGTACGTATCAGCGACTGAAATCTCTGAAGTGTTCGAGCGAGACCGATCAAATTGGATCGCCGCGCTATCCACTTGATTGAAAGTAGACCGATTTGCTACTCAGGAAAAGATTGATCGACCACGATTCAGCTTGTGAATTCAGACGCTACTTTTACCGAATCCACATTCCTAATAAAACGAAGGGCCACTTTGCACTCAATTATGGTTTATCATCTAATTATCGTTTGCAGGTTTTTTTTTTTTCTTTTTCATTCTCTCGTGTTTTTTCTTTTCTTTTTTTTTTTTTTCTTTTTTCTTCAAACTCTTGAAAGGTTTTTTTTCTCTCGAAACGGCATTTTCATCTGCAAATTGGTCGTTTACATTATTCATTAGAAAAATTGTCGTAGCTCCTATCCAGCATCAACTTTAAATGCACTCACGACCGCAGCATGAAACATTTGCCAATCATGACGTGTGCTTCAATTCGAAATGCCTCGTTATCATTTTGCTGAATTGCATGAACGAAGCAATGCCGGGTTCGTGATCACTGATTTCTCGGTGCTTATTGTTGTTTCGTCGTTGCAGACAGGTCGATGGACGTAGTATAATTACTCGCACACACCGCGACGTGTTGCATTACGGTGAACGCGCTTCGATTATGCCCACTCTCGGGACGGGCGTTCGTTAGCATCTGCCGATGACTGATCCTCCGTCATTTTTTCTCCGTTCTGATATTTCTCATTAAGTTAGTTTGTTGGGCACAATGAATCCTCGAATTTCCTGATTCGAAAATCATTTATCTGAGATCCGTTTAATTCGCCGTCCTGCATTTAATACGAGATAAGAAAGGGACGCGTATAATTGGTATCTCGATCTCGTTTGACCCCATGTTGAGTACTAATTTAAATTTTAATCTTCATTATTTTATGTTTTTTGATTTGCAAAACGTCTTTATATGTCCAGCTGACAATGAAATTCATTTGACCAAAATCAGACGTTGCGTTCGCTTTTTGTTCGCTCTTTCAAATGCATTTGAATGAAAAAGAAAACAAGATGTTGAAGGTGAAACCTTTGAGAGACAAATCATCTCGGTGTGTCCTCAGGAAAAAGGACAAAAATTAACATTTATTTTTGTGATTTGTTATCTCTTATCCCCGAGGCATGTCGCAATGAATCATATGGATGATCACAACAATGTTGAAGAATGATTATCCTGAATTATGCGCGAAATAAATTTTTTTTCCAAGTGGCAGAGAACGTGCTAGAGAGAAAAAGAGATAATTCCACGATGCGTGCATGTTGCAATGTCGAATCATCGCGTGCCAGCTGCAAGAGCAAGAATTACGTCGCACGAGACATGCGTCCTTTTGAAGCGCCCGTCTCGCTCGAAACCGAGGTTAATTGTTCGGCGTGTAACAAAATCATTTCTCTTATTTAAGGTGTGCTCGCATAATTACCCGCTGAATCCGAGAAATTGAGGGTGCGCCACTGCTGTGCACATCGCCGAACAGGACTTGCGCTCCGGAACTGTGCTACTCGCTTGGCTGGCTGAAACAAAAACAAAAAGAAGGTGTATAAAACAAAAGAAGATCAATATCGAGATGGAACGTCGATAAAAATGAGACGCATACGATATACAAATTGGAATATTCCAACGAAATCAATTTGCAACGCAACAGCAACAATTTTCTCTTTTAATCCCGGAGTCGGCCTGGACAATAAAAATTGAAACTGTACAGTATTTAATCAACCGAATTGGCATGAGAAAATTATAATTTTTTGCGACAAGATCATTCACGTCAGCTTGGCTCAACGTTAAAATTTATCTCGAAGATTAAATAACAATAAAATTAAACTCTCGGCGCTAATTAGCAATTTGCATTTAAAAAAATTAATTTAATCTGAATGAAAGACCCACGCTCGGAAAAATTGTCAGTGCAAGAGTGTAAAAAAAAATATCAACATTTACACATTCGTTCATCCTTTGGGGCCATAAAAACGATCTTCCGTGCCATTACAAACGAATCTCTCTTCCACTGACGTATAAAACTGTCACAATAAATACTGCAAGCAGTAAAGTCGAAAATAAATTAATTGAAAAAAAAAGTGGAGGCCTGCGAAATGGTTAGCATGCGGCGCTTTATGAATTAGTTTAACTTTATAAGGCTGTTAACGACGCGAAACAGCATTGAATGGTACTGTTGTAACGTACGCTATCACATGATCACGCCTCTTATGGAAGGTTCGTGTATGCAGATCCACAAACGCGAAAGATGGTCGCGATGACTGCGTCATGAACGGTTCCGGCTAGTGGTGCGCAGTTCCCTTTTGGTGGTACCTCTCGTGCGTTCTTTGTGACGCACAGAGGGCCCCGCGCGTTTCGTTATCGTCGCCTCTCTCTCGCTCCTGGCAAAGTCGCGCCGACTTCTCGCCTCGTCCGTCTTTGTTCGCAATCGGACGCTAAGTATATGGCCGCAGCCCGACGGCGTGTACCGACGTACGAACTACGAAGCGTGCCACGTTCCGGCGGGTGTGCTTCCTCCGGGTGTGCGCTCCAGTGGGCCAAACCAACCGGCCAACCCCAACCAGCGAGAATGACCATTGAGATTGTGCTCACTGACTCGCTTCGTCACTCGCCAACGCTTTTTCGCTCACTTTTCGACTCTCGCTTTTTTTTAATTGTCACGCTATTTTCGGTGCACTGCTTTTTCAGTCGAGGAAGTGATGTCAATTATTGAAATGTTCTGCCACTGATTGCATCCACCTCGCCGTTCATTATCGCCACGTTTCGCTGGGGACTGCTTCTTTCACCTGAAAATGAAAACAACAAACTTTATCAACTGTAAAAATAATCCAAACAAAAAGAAACACCTATGAGTCATTTAAAACTCGCATATGAGCGGCATATATTTTATACACAAGTGGCTTCGTGCACGCCGTAACAAAAATGCAACATGCTGCCATATATATCTGTCGCAACTACGGTCCGAATTAAATAAGCTGTTTGTTTTTACATTTTGTGTTATTTTCTTTGTAATCACAGTACCAGTTTCTACATTTACGATTTTTATTTGCAGAATTTTTCGATGATATAATAAGATTTATTTGCCGTTGAAAAATTGTTATCGTCATTTTTTTTTTATTATTATGTTGCAAGAAAAATTGGCTGATAAAAATTGATCAACGTCACGTCGATGCCCGCGGCAGAGGCCGAGTCATCATCTATACACAGGCATCGTCAATATCAAGGCGCTCAGTCTAGACTCTTGCAGGAGAGACGATTTCGTCTCGGGTCGATTGACGACCCCGCGCGGATGGATAGCAGCAATGCCCCCTGTGCGCACGCGATAGTCTCTTGCCAGTGAGACGTATTTTTCAAGCATCCAGAAGAAATAAGAAGCGCTCGGGTCAAAGGTCACTGATACCGGCACACGCAAGCCGCCTTAGCTCCGAGACCCGTTAGAGGGGATTCAAGCATCAGCATTTATTATAAAACATATTGACAAATAATGTAACATCACACAAACTTGAAAAACAAAATACATTTTTACAATTTTTGTTTGATGTCTGATGTCAAAAATGTTTGATGTTTTTGTTATTCTGTCAAACGTGTGAAATGTGATTCTTATTTTTTTTTTTTTCTGTAACTTGAATAACGCCAATTATAATGTAACTAGTCTGCATCCGTTGGGTAGATGATTTAAATATCATCTCGAATAGCTGAGGGCTGCCTAAACATCCACTCTGTCTGCCACAATATTTCACCCACATCCCAGACTAATTGCTCAGCAGACTATTTACCAAATTATCGACCGCAAAAAACGCTTGGCAGGCGGAAAAAAAAAGATTTACACATAGAGCCGGCGTGTACGAGGTAAGTAAAAAATGATGAAAGGCGCTAGCAGAAGTCAACTATTTCTGTTAGAAGAAAAATAACCATAAAGTAATTATATAGGCATTTGTGCGAAGTTGCGCTATATAACGAAGTGCTTTTCCGTTCTATTCAGCAGCTGGCCTTTTCTGGGTAATTAAACTTGGTTTATCTCGCATGTTCACAATATGTGAACAAACTATGAAGAGTCGCCACTTAGCTAAGCTTGCGCTATTAGACACAAAATTTTTTCACGTCTTCAGTTGAATTTATATGGGGTAGTCTAACGTTCTTATCTGTCCTACGATTTTTTTCCAAACAGTATGATGAAATGTTGTTCTTAGAGGTCGTTTAAAAAAATATCTCAAGAAACTTAAACATTTTAAGAGAGAAAAAAAATCAACAATCAGAATAAACTTGATACTTTTAATCTTAACACTTTTTCATAAAGTAAGTAGTGCCAAAATATTTGATCCAAATGTAATTGAAATTGTAATAATGATAACATTAAAAACATTATAAAATCTCATTACGATCTCACTACTAATAAATGTAATATATTTCATTAATGAAATGATTCACGGGAATTAAAGCAAAACCAATACTTGAGTTTATTAAAAGTCAGAGCTGAGTGCAAAAAGTGTTAATTCCCGGTGCAAATAGTAATGACGATAACAAAAATGCTTTTATTATCATGACCCGATCGCATTAACATTATCGTTTTACAATAACACGAATGCTTGACTGGACAATTGGATGAAATTAGGTGAAGTAAATATTAATTTCAGTCTCGGTCTTTCGTAATCGCGGCGTTGTTTTCGTTGTATCTAACAATCGAATGCGCATAACATTGTTATCGAGCAATCTGCATTTATATTACCGTCCGACGTAACCGATGTCTGCGTACGATAATGCGAAAACGAATAAGGCACCGGGATCGACGTTTAAGCCCCAGTTGGCGCATCTCTTAACCAGCGATTAAGGCGAAACGATAATCTGGTTCAGCTTCGCTCAAGGCTCGTCGGTTATTGGTTAATGGGAGTGCATGCTTAATAAGTATTTACGTGTCGCAAGATAAATCGGCCACTGCCGCTACGTGTGGGGCTTTGAAAATTTCCGTATCGTCGTGCGTGTGCGTGCAATGATGCGCGGCACCGATAAATTATCACAACTTTTACTGATAATTCTCATGTAAGTCGTTATGCGATCGTTTGATCCGACACACGAGCGCGAGAATGCGCGTCCGAGATTAAAAGATCGCGCGTCAGATTAATAGCTCTCAGACATCGGTGCGCTAATTTCGCCGTTTTGTTACTAAAATGTTTGTTAATAAGTAATTTTCGATCGCACTGGCGACGCTGATCGATCCGATAAGGCCGATTAACTTATAAATGTGTAATTACAAGGAGCATCGACATAAATCATGCAATTAAACTGGATTAAATATGAAATTATGGAGGGAAATTTGTCCCGAGTTATGTAATTCCGAACCGTTAAATTTGATACGATCGCAGAAATTAAAATGTTCTCCGAAAATGCCCCCGATGAATCATATCAAAGTTTTCGTTTCAAATATGTCTTGTTTCTTTATAAGGAAAACAATTCGTCGAGATAAAAATGAAGCGAAGAAGTTTTTTCGCTGAAAGCATTTTCTACAAGTTTATTTTCGTAGCTTGCAACATGAAAATATGATTAAAGGCACGCGGTGTTGCATAATTTTATCATGTAATTTTCTGCGTAATGTATGTAATACACTTATTTTCTCGCACTCGTGTATAAGGAATTTCCGAGTATTCGGACGGAGAAGTTGAAATTTGCCTGTGATAATAATGATCAGTTACAATGATGCAAAAAGATTGACTCAAATTTTCTTGTTATGCATATTGCATGCTACCTCTAAACAAGATTTGTTTCTACAAATTGATAACTATCTGAAATCCTGATTATGATGGTTGGGATTGAAGAAACAGGTAATAAGAACGTTGGCATGTAATTTACAGGTGTTTCTTTTGCACCAGCTTTGATGTACGCTCGTTGGTGTAATTTTGTGAAATAGACCTATATCTATACACAAATTGATAAAATTGAATACATTTTCATTCGATGTTTTCTCATTTCCACGACGATCAATTCACAATGTATATTATTTTTATCTATTCAAATTGAACTGATGTCACCTATTAATCTACACAACTGTTTCAAATTCACGAGCTTTTATATAACTCTTCACACCCACTTAAAATGCACATTTAAATTGTTCACATACAATGAATTTCATTTACCTCGCCAAAATGCATGGCCAAGTATTTAGGGACGGGAGCAAAACAAAAAAAATAAATAAAAGAAAGAGTGTGCCTCTGTTTTTGTTGACTATACAAAATCGGTTGGAAATCTCGTTTGTAAATTCGTGTGTGCAGTTGAAAAAAATTCCTGCAACCGCGAGGGGGAGATATGCAGGAGCGACGAAAAATATCGTCGGTGGGCACAAATCATCGCGCCGATTACAATTGCAAATAACACTTGGCGGCCGTAAAAAGTTGTAGATACATAAGACGAGAATAAAAGCAGCGGCGGCGGTGCGCGCGCTATGTTTATTGATACTTTATGTAGATTTATTCGTCGCGGTACATCAGCGTGTGTTTATTTGTCGATGAGATCGGAGCCTATAAGTTTGGAGCGTAGCCAGGCCTTAATTAAATCGAAGGTGTAATGGACGCTCGCATAATCCTATCTTTCGCCATTCATAAATATCATTAAAGTGCTCGCCATACGTATGTAGATTTATCGGGTTGTCTTCGCCGATCGTCCTCCGCCAATAAAGCGCGCACCTGCCGGCAATGCGCTCTCCGTAATGCACGGGTTATCCTTGACATTATTTGGCAACCGTACATTACTCGAACGGCTAATAAACGACCACTCCTCTTACTCTCTCGGAACGTTGTTTTGAGCGCCTCGCAATGCCGCCGCACATTACTCTCCCGACGCGAACAGCCAATGAAATTGTTTTCTTCGAAACAAAAGTGTTCCTGGCCGAAAACAATAAAAGCAGTGCTCTCGATTCGCGTGCACCGACAATTTCACAGCAGATGCCAGACCGCGCGCGCATTATAAAGTTAAATCGTGAAACGTACTTTGGCCGTAATTGTCCTGAAATTACACATGCACGAATCGCAAATCCTAGAGAGGATGCTCACCCTCGGCATTCCGCACCCCTCGAGGCACATTTCCGGCCGAGGGGTTGCGGCCCACTCGCTCGATTTGCAGAATATTATATGCTTATTAAATAATAGCGACGAGGTCGCTCGCAAAAACGATCGTTTTATTTGAGGGCACCAAAAGGTGAATGGGAAAAACGCGCGTCACAAATTGGTGTAATCGCTCGACAAGTGCGTTCTGCCCGATTCCGCTGGACTTCGTTCCGCGTTGATGCTCCGCAGGTTGCGCGTCCGCTTTTGATTTTAGTATCGAACAGGTGGCCAGGACGACACTTCCGTTGAGGTGCCCTTTTTTGCAGATTTACATACAGAGAACAACCTAACGCTTTTCACATGACACGCGATCCTCCGACAATCATTTCCGGGAGGATACAACTGATAAAAATATAACATTATCTGACGAGGTGGCTTTTAAACGGAAAAAGGGGACTACCGAAAATTGTTGAATTTGTAATTTGACTTTAGAGTTCTGATTTTCTTTTCATCTTTTTTTCAGTTGATATTCTTTTTTTTTTTAATATAGGGGGCTACGCCCGCTACGCCCGTGTGTACAAATTTTCAATATGCACCGGACGAACTGCGTCTGAGATACGCTTGCACTTTGTTTTTGGAATGTTCTGAGAGATGAATCGACTTTAAATTTTGTACACTTGTCTGTCATAATAAGATCTGCTCTGAGAAAAATTGGCAAGGCTGCGAAATCGACTCAATTGTGTGTACAATTTTCAATGTGCA
>JAAMPD010000154.1:0-80886 GCA_025266255.1 Trissolcus basalis
AAAAAAAAAAAAAAAAAAAAAAAAAATTTAAATCTACTAATTGAAGATAGTATAACACTTGCACTTGCGAAGAGAACCTGCTAAACTTCCGGGCATATTAATGACTGAACAAAATTACACCCACGTACAAATTGTTCATTGTTATATCCGTTTCAAATTGTTAAACATTTTCTCACGCAACATTGTGAACTCAAATTCATCTAATCTGACGTTCAAAGGAAATTATCATGTTTGTGATTTAAATAAATGAATATTAAAAACGATGGTTCAATCAATTTTTGTTTCAAAAAGGACTTTGCAGCAACTTTAATTGCAATTAAATTTGATTAATTGCGACTTGATGAATTGGATTAATTTTAAAAGAATACAATTTATCAACGGGTGGAAATCTGATGAAAAGTCAGCGGAGACAAAATGAGGAACTGGATTGCAAAAGGTAATGACTATCGGTTGACGATTCCGCGGGTGGGCTGAGGTTCCCGTGGCGCGAATGCCCCGGCTTTACGGCTTCATTGAACCCTGGCACCTCGAGGAATGAGCTCTTCCTTTGACTTCGAGCCTGGACCAAATGTTCTGCTATTAACGAAAAATGGCTGGCAATTAAATTGCAACAAACAATGTAACGTGAGATCCTTTTCAACGTATCCGTCAAAACATAAAGACACATAATGGTTGCATCATAGCACTAATTACAGAGGTTATAATGATCCAAGTTATAACATCCTTGGAGGAATTTCCCCTCGGAAGTCGTAACTTGTGCGTTTTGGACTAAAAAAAAAAAAAAAAAAAAAAATGGTCGGATAATGTAATACTGTCACGACAACGAAAACTGCGTTTACACACGGTTGTTTTGATGACTCGTTGATTAGTCATAGAAAGATTGATGATAACTATAGCGATAGTATTAATCATAATAATAAAGGACCATTGGGAGTCCTGTGAAGGCCGCGCGAAGTGACTTTCATAAAGCTAAACCCAACTTCCGACACCGTTTTAATTGCCAAAGTCTAACGGTAGCGGCTGACTTTGCCAGAATGCCGTTGGGTTGGTATGTATTCCGCCTGGTTTTGATTGGATCATTTTTCTGCTTGAAATAACGTTAACAACAAGTGAAGGATATTACAATCATGTTTTACTGGCCTTCTTTTTTACGACGCGGGGAGTTTCGCCTAATTGATTTTTTATCATCCTACTGGTTATCACAATAAGCATCAGATAAAAAAAAAAGGTTAAACACTCTAAAAACTGATTCTACGAAGACTAGGAATTTAAATTCTTGGCAAAACTAGTTTTACAATTGTTTATAAAAAGGTTTATCTATACATTCATTTCTAAACGAAAAATTAATGCAAAAATGTTGATTTTGCAAATGTTTGCTGAAAATAGTTAAGGTCATTTGATGGAATTCAGCGGTTAAGTTTTTTTCATTGTTTTCAGTTGTAAAAATTTCGTATACCATTAAACCTCACCATCAAAATGACGTCACAATTGATAAGACAATGGCATATTGTTTTAAACTAATTTTAAAAAAGGAAAACAAATAAAAATGATTTAAATGGTGAATTTTGTTTTGTTGAAAGAGAAAAAAATTGATTGAAGTGAAAAAATAACAATAGGAATTGCAAATTTAAAACGCGGAAGAGGTTGAATGAGACCAGTAATTGTGAATGTGTCGGTTCATTTTGTCGCGACGGAATTTTAATTTTGATAATAAATGGTTCTGCGGCCGAGCACAACCATACGTTCGAGGCACTTCCTGTTCGAAAACGAAAGTCGGTAACAAATTGCGCGCGTTGTAAGTGCAGTGCTTACGTTGCACCCTCGTGGTGTTGGGCCTGTATCTTCTGTGTTCACGATCCCAAGATTCTGGATGCCGCCTCCAGTCCTCGTCACCCGCGATACCGGTACCGCCGCCACCTCCTGTCAGACCCTGTAAGCCTTGTAGAGTCTGAAGGGCTTGGAGGTTAGGGCTCAGAGGTCGATTCTTTAATGATGGCACTGGTACGTACGCTGCGCCTTCCCCAACATACACAACCTGGAATCAGAAACAACGATAATTACCAGGTGGTTCTCCGCTTTGAGACAAATGATAAATTGAATGCGAATGTACCGCTCTCCAATGCGAGAAATATGTTCCGTGCAATCTATTATAAACATATACAACTGCACGTTATTAAAGTTGTATTAAACTTTACGAACTACTTTGGTCGCGGACGAAAAATATCGCTTTGCAACGGCCAGATTGATGTACGATCCACAAATCAAAACATAAACACGTGATGTAAACAGGAACAAGTCCGAGGGTCGCTCGCAACTGACCTCTGCTCTGTTTTAGTTATTGTTTCCGTTTCTTTTTATCCCAACCGCGGTCAAACAATGAAGACATGGCGCGGACCAAAACATAACTAGGGGTCAATCGGCTGACCTTTGCTTTATATTTCGTTTCAATTCTTCCATCTGATGCATCATCATTCGGTGTTTCATTTTTTACGTCTATATTTAGATGTTAGAACAGAAATACAAAACCAATCTAGATGTCAATTGAATGACCTTTGCTTCGTGCTTTTCTTTTTGGTTCTATTTTGAGGAATTAATTTCTGAATTTCTGTTTGTTTAAAAGAAAGAATTAGACGTCAGTCAAATAGTATTAGTTGTATGAATCTAAAAAAAAATTATCCAAACATGGCAGAAGTCATAATTTTTACGAATGAATGTAATTTCTTTAATTGAAACAATATTTCATATTTAGTTCAATATATAGTTCATATTTAAACTTATATGATCTTTTTTACTAGGGTCAGTTATTAAATTATAATTTATTTAAGCAAAAATTTTTTTCTCATAAACATTCCAGAAACTGAAGCCTACAAAATGAACTTATATATTTTTTGGTTTTTGACGATTCGGTTCGAATGATTCAACTTTTGTTGTTTGTTGTTATTCGACATGGAGAACACGAAAGAAAATATAACGAAACCATAACTCAGATCTGACGTATCGCGTTCGAATGTTTTTGTTTGATTTTTGATGATGTCGATGGGTTGTATGTTCTACAAAGTGACGATTAAACGGCGTGGAAAATTGATCGCTTGGAACAATATACATAATTCATTGAGGCATCATCGCCTACATCGATCAAGATAGCATGGCACGGATGGCTTTTGAATTCGAAACACATGTTCGGTCATGTAAATCAGCGCTCGATTGATCGGTCAACAAATAAACAAAGCCAAGCGATGAAGCCAATACTTGGTTGATCGTAAGATATCGGTGACGCGTTTTACAAATGTGCCCCGGCTCTCGCGGCGCAGTTGATAAGTGTTTGAAAGCGCGTGTGTGTTTGCAATCGTTTTTCATACAAACGGTAGACTAATGACCGCAACTGGCAACTGGAGTATGCTCAACTTGGGTCCTGATTTACGACTGTACAGTGATCGTGCGAATCGAAGAGACGCCAGAAGGTCGAAGCACTGGAAGAAGAGTAGTCTCTCATTTACTTTTCCTAGACTCTGACCTCTCCCACGTTATCCACTTGGTTAGAGAACCAACTGTCTATGGTCTTCTATCTGCGCCGAGCGCGAGAAAGAGCAAGGGCTTATCAGTCCAACATTGACGATCGCGGGCGCAAAAAGAAGAGCAAATCGTTGAAAAAGCAACCGCACGATTCACGCGTGACAAACGATTTACGATTCCATTCCCCACCGTGATTTCTGATGATCGACCAACTGCAGGAAGTGAAAGAGAAATTCGCCATTATATTCGCGTAATCACATACACGGTGCAAGGAGGAGAGAGAAAAAAAGAGCGAGCATCCCAGGAGAGAAACAATGAGGCAAAAAAATCAATATTACATTGCAATCGCCGTCAATCGTGCGAACAAAAAAAGTATGTTTACAAAATGTTGGCACGGTGGGAGACAAGGGAAAGAAAAACACGAGTACGGGGAATGAAAAGTGTGTTGTAAAAGTGTATTTCACTTTGAGGGGAATAAAACGCGATAGAATTTTACCGCGGCTGTAAAATCGGAAAATTGTACGATGCCCCGGTGTGGTGGCGATCATACGAAACTTTTCGCCCGACGAGCGTCCCGAGCTTCTTCGTAGCGATGCGTTCGCGGCTATCGTGTGAACCAGTTGGAAGAAACCGATTCGCCGTAATCAGGCACGCGGAAGAATCGACGCGCAAAAGTATCTGGAAATCGGTTTTCCCTCTTATTTTATGTTGAGGGGCATAACTAAAAGTAACCACGCGGTTGGCGCGAATCCGAAGCGTGCCGAGAAAAAGTGAACTGCTTTTCCGTCGCGTCATCACACGTCAGGTACAATCGCGGCTTTTTGCGCCCGGCAAATGATTGCATTAAAGCAATTTGCAGGAGGCAAAATTGTTTCCCTATGACGGATCGTAAATTTGTTATAAATATTTGTGAAAAAATCAATTGCCCGACTTTTTGTTAGCGATTACGTGATGTTGCACAAGATCCGAAAAAACACATTGTTTGAACAACATTTGCCATCACCCATTTTCATTGCCAAGAATTTGATTCATTAACCCACATTTCAGCCTTGATTAGTAGTAATGATCGATTGGGCCCGCAAACGGTACTCGAACTAACCTATACGCCTAACAATAAATGATTAGCGATGAACCATATTAATTACCATCGACCCAAAGAATGCTCAGACATTTTCCTCTCTGTCCAGTTGACTCTGTAAGTGTATCAGAGCTAAATTAATGACGCTAATCACAAGGATACTTTCACTTTTTTTGAACTTTCCGATAGTGTTTTATACCTCATTACCAGATCGAATTTTAATTAATCGACAGGCTAAAAACAATTTCTACAATGAGGTTCAAAAATGTATGTCTCAAAAATTCATATCTCATTAATCAAGTAACTCAACTTTTCAAATTTGGAACTTTTAACACTAGAAAAAAAAAATTATTCATATTATCCCAAAATGAAAATTTAATTAAAATTTATTTATATTTTAAAATAGAACAAATCATTCTACTAATTTTTAATTTTTCATAAAAAGCAAAAAAAGAAAAAAAAATCAGTGTTAAAAATTGTTGTTATTTTTTATTAACAACTGATTAATAACATTTTTTCAAATAATTTTATCTCTAGAGGAATGGTGTCAGGTTCAAAATGGTCTCTCACTTTTTGTCAGAGAAGATTTCATCGTTCTCCAAGTGTTCAACATTTTGCAACAAGCTAAAACAATTTTTGCCTCGTTCGAACTTGGAGAACAACCGCGAAGCGTTGATGTAAATTCTTTCAAAGTTATGCGAGGCGTGAAAGTGCGAAAATAAAACATAAAGCTGAACGGAGGGAGGGTTACACCAGAAGTGGTCAGAAATTTTGTGGATTGAAATTTGTATTCGTCATTGGGAAAGCAGAGCTGGGTCTTGTAAACGCGCGCATACTTTGCATAGCGGAGCATGTCCAATGGGTTTCGCATAATCTCGGCTTCAATCATGCAAATAGTAGTTGCCAGCGAAGCTACAATGGCGTGGCGCGTCATTATGTTGTGTAGCTGCAATAAGAGGAGGATTAATCGGGGGAGGCGAGCACTCTCAGGTAGTTAAGATAGCACGTGAAGATATACATCAGGCGTGTATATGACTGGCGTACAATGCGCGCGCAACTGGCGACGAATAAACCACAGCGGTATCCATTGGGATGATCGCAAAAAAAAGTGCGCGTTTCTGTGAACCTTGTACTTACGACGCAAATCATGCGGACAGCATCGAGCCGATATTTGCTGCGCGTTCGGAAGGACTCCGCAAGGCTGACGCCGCCAGCGCAATCGCTGTCAGATCCTTCGCCTCGGTCGATGACCCAAAGTCAAACCCCAATACCGGAAGGATATTCTTCTCAATATCAATGAACCCCTGCAATTAAACTCACTGTTCCCCTCCGCTTCGCTCTTTTACGTCGGCTGCTTTTTATTTCTTTCCAATTTATTGCTCCGCGAACAACGATCGATTTTCCACTTACAGATCACACTCAAACAACCACAAACTTGTTACGCAATTTTTCATCTCCTCTTTTTCCATTTTTTTTCTTTCTGTTTCATCTTTGAAAAATTGAAGTCTGCATGATGCGCCTTGAAGAGAGGAGGAGGGGGGGGAGAAAAAAGGATAGATAACATTTTCCAGCTCGTCGAGAAATAAGTGTGAACAGAATTGTTGTTCGGATAAATCAAGGTTCAGAGTTCATTTTGTTTGAGAAAATGTACAAACAAATTTTGGTTTATCCCCGGGAGTCAAGGGGGTTAATTCCATTTGTTTTTATCTCCTCGGAGAAAATGATTGAAATTAAACGCATAACGTGAGCAACTCTAGCATAAAACGATCTTGTGCATTTTTAATTGTTCTTTTTTCCGACTCACTTCCTCGTACGGGAATTGGCATTCGTAAAACGTTTAAGCCAATGTTGAGCTGAGATGTATTTCCAAATGGCATTTGCGGGGCTTTTTTTCTCGTTACGGTTTTTTCACCTTTTTCTTTTTGCTTTTTTTCGAGCCCTATTATTACGGAAACGGTGAAATGTAAATGAATAGGGGGGAACGCACTTGAAACAATTTTCATCGGCTTGCATAACAGCTCGGGTATAAAGTTATGTAAAAGTTTATAAGTTTATATTATATATAATCTGCAGGCGAAATGTGCTAAGGGTAATAATAGAAGAAATGAGATGCAAATACGTGGATGCTCCTTATTTCAACATTTGCGTCAGGCCTGCAGGAACGAGTCTAATCATAAAGAACAAAACACGTCCGCGGAAAAAGACCTGGAATAGAAGAAGACGCCCTTAAGACAAATATCTTTCAAATTATATATGGAATCTCTCATTTCACGCAACACCTAACGCACGTCCAATGTTTCGTTCCAATTATTACATTTTTCAATATTCACCGAGTACTGTTTACACTGAACGAGAAAGATCAACCGGAAAACAAAACGGGAAGTTTGTAAACGAAACGCTGCTTTCGCACTTATCACAGTCTTGAATTTATATTCATTTAATCAATCAGTGTTGAAAACTTGTTTTCCTTATACGAAAAGTGATTCCGGAAAATCATTCACTTACGATTCTGAAAAAGGAGATAATATTGGTACAACTTATCTTATCTGTGCGTTCGCAAAACATTTCATTTGCTGATGTTCAATTTTGAAAAATTTAAATTCTTTTGAACATTTTTTCTGTTGTTATTTTTTCCTTTTTGGTTTTAAATTCCTTTTTTGATACAATTCTTCCTACTGGCTAATCAATTTTGGAAAATATTTTTGTTCAAATTTGTCTCATAAGATTTTTTTAGAATACTGACTTTTGTACATGTTTTACAATTTTATTTTCTATCACAAATATTTTTATATAGATCACGTTTGCAAAAATTAAAACTCTGGAGAGTTGAGACAAATGTTTTCTGTTTGCTTTTTTTTATATTTTCTATTGTTATTTATTTTCCCTTGCAATTCTTTGTTTCTCTTTTGCCAAGTTTTGAAATGATGACTCGGAAGAAAATGATACAATAAAAGTAAACCTCGGGATGTAGCGCCGATCTCGCGAACTCAGCTCAAAATCGTGAAGCAGCATTACCATAAATAAGTTAACTGTACACACGTAGATCGAAAGTAACAGAACGACCAGTTTGTGGAATCTGAATTTTTGTCGCGGTTTTTTTCTTTCGTTTTTCGCACACGCGTCGGATGAAATATATCGATCGGCGGACGGAAAAGCGGATGGGCGTTTGCGCTCGGCGATTTTGTTCGTTTTCTTAGGCTTCGAACGTGCGCTGCTCTCGTAGGAGTCCTACTTCCGTTGCATTCTGGAACCGTTCATCGATTAATGACGTAAGTGCTCGTGTAACAGGATGCGGGCGCGCATTTTTCGTCCTCCGCTCACTTTCTTTGCCTCTCCCGCTTAGCGATACTTTATTCAGCTGTTTCATTCCCGCGCTGTTATTGTTTTTTCCTTTTCTTCTCCTTTTTTTTGCATTTTTGTATCGACTTGTGCTCTGCTGATCTGGGGAAAAAGATATTCGCGTATTTACGAGCTGGGAGAAGAACTCTCGTAAAAACGATTAGAGCGTAAATCCGTTTTTCAGTTCTCGGTTTTGTCTGCAGGTGCGTTTAGGCATATGAAAAATGTAGAGATGAATTAGAGGAGGTTAGATGATACATGATAATGCTTATTGTACGGAGTTTTAGTGTGTGCAAAAAAGTCAGCCATCCTCTCGGGATTAATAGCTGCTCGATGTTTGTCGATGTTAAACGGTTCAATAATGCAAATCCTCGCCATTCAAATTATCTCGCTCTTCTTCCGCCGTCAAAAATAACCTCCTTTTTTTGTGTCAACAAAATTATTACCGTATTTACCGTGCCTATTGTTCTGCTCTTTAACTAAATTATGCAATTTGTCAAGACTTTTTTCTCCTTCTTCATTCGAAAATTGTTTCCAATTTTTGTTTTTGTTAATTTTAAATTTTCTTGCCTTTCGTAAAAAAACAATATCTTGATAATTCCGAGATTAAGAAAATGATGGATAATCAACGGCAACGATAATCTAAATGATAAATACAAGCTGTGACTTAAAAGAAGCCTAATGCGTATGGAAGAAAACCGTCCGATTTGCACAGATAAATCAGATATGACGATGAATATTGATGAACCTATACTCATCAATCGAGTAGAGGAATTTTATATCCAGGCCGAAAAAAAACATAGCAAAACATAGCCGCGTGAAAACCGTCCTGATGCGATACATTATTTTTGCCCGCGCATATGGCATGTCCCGTTAATACAACGTCGGGGCGATGCAACATTGATGCAAGCTAATTATGAAATAAAAAATGAGCATTTGAATTTTTGTGCTGCATCAACTCCTGTGCGAAAAGTATCACCTACGCGCCAAAAATTCGTTACATGTAAATCCCAGCCTAATATGTATCATCAAAGGATGCCTTTCATCAACAAATTCTTCCTTGTAAATTATATTGAAAGAAGTTTTTTATTACTGTTATTATAACGATTATCATAATCGTTCTGTCTGATGATAATATCTGAAAATATAATGAAATTCTATTTACATTAAGACGTTACTTTTTTTTTCTTTTACATGAATTCCTATTTTTAAATTATGAATAGTCTTGCGACAGTATTTTCCGTGAATTGAATAAACAAATGAGACAAAAAAGGCAGATTGTTTGGCTTACGGTATCGTGGTCGCTCGCTTCGTGCGTCAACGCTTCCCGAGTCTCATTCTGTTTCGAATCGTCCTCTTCTGGTCCAGAACCACTTCCGGCCCAATAATCTTCCGTGGCATCTTCAACGACGGATTCCTCAGTTGCAGTTTCAGTTCCGCCATTTTCATGGTTTATCGCCTACGAAAATTGAAACAAACATTGAAATAACAATGTAAAGAAAAAAGAATGAGAAATTATATAATTACAATGGCAGGTACAGTTGATGACAGCATTGTCTTGTACCTCCAAGGGCCCTTTTAAATATTTATGAATCTGTTTGCAAAACTGTACCAAACCGGGATTCTCAAAAGTTCGACACGAATTTCGAGTGAGTTGGTTAAATATTCATTAAACTTGTTGCAAGTCAAAACGAGCTTTCCGAGAGCGAGGCTAGGAAAGACTCGGTAATCAGATGTTTCTAGGAGGCCCTTATGGCACCACTAATAACCAGACGTGGGTCCGTTGTTCTATGCAATTCGTATACCCCGGAGTTCTCCAGACTTGGCCACCATAATAGTGACCTATTAATGATTTCGAGCTTGATTGTGCCGTGAAAAATGCGGCATAACTAACAAGAGGGAACCTTGCGCGATTCTAACGGTAGCGGCCACCGAGACCATGCAGATTTGAAAGTATTCGTGCTTGTAAATTTTCATTTTTCCCCCCTCTTTAAATTCTTCTCACAGGGTTCAATTTTACCATAAACTCTGCTGCTTATGTCTATCTAGAAAAATTTCAAAAACATTGAAAAACAATCAATCCTAAAAGCCATGCTTAATTTTTAATAAGACGTTAATCAAAATTGTAATTTTTGTCTCGACATAAATTCATCAAAAAATATATTAATCATTTGATTTTTAATTTTGTTTGAAAGATGTATGTTAATAAAAGTTGATGAAAATTTTGTTTGTAAAAAATAGTTATAAAATTGATGCAAACTTACCCAAGAATTTGTATTGACACTTGCTAAAAATCCAAACTACACAAAAACCTGTAACAGAAAAAGTAAACAGAATGAGTGAATAATGTATACAATAGACAAAGTAAGATAACACGGATAAAAATAGTCGGAATATATCGACAGATCGAAATAATAAAATTGAATCGCCGGGGAGTTCAATGCGTGGATGGGAAAACATCTACAAAAATTGCATGCTACGTTTGGTATTCGAATAATTTTTGATTTAATTAAACCAGTTCGACGCGCGAGGATATAATTCGGTGATGAATAATTTATAATCTCCCTTTATTTTCGTCGCTGGGAGTGAGCAGAAAAATGTTGCAAATAAAATTATGCGATCTGCATAAAATGTTTTGGTTCTCAAGTACGGTATGCATAACCGTAAACAAGTGTGAGAATAATCGACTTGTCTTTTTCTAAGCTAATAAATCCGCGCGGGGCATTAATCATTCGCGTATTTAACGTCACTGCGGTACGTGCACAAAAACTCCACGGCTCTACATAACCTGGCGTTAGCATTTCTTCTGCAACTTCAAACTAAATTTTATTCAAACAAACTAGAAAAAAAATAATAAAACAGAGAAGACATAAAGACCAGAAAAAACTCAACCCATTTGCAACCACTGTACACTTAGCAAACTTGAAAAAATAAAAAGTAAAAATAAAAAAAAACAAAAATAAATAACAGAAATACAGAAAGGTAAACGAGAATAAAAAAAGTGGCAAATCCTGTCGAAATATGACAAAACCAATTTGCACCGCGTTCGGAAAAGTCCATTAATTTTGCCAGCAATCATAATTCACAGCACAAAAGACATGCCGATACATGGCGCTGTTGCACGCAGCATAATTTATGGCGACTTTCATAAATTTTGCTTTCATCGTTCCTTGGCGAGTTTTATCCTTTCCAGACGAATGTAACGGCAACGGCTCGTCCTTGTCGCCGTTTGCATGTGCTACCGTTCAAAAGTCAGCGAAGATGCATTGCCTCTTACCGAGCATCCTGCGTACCGCTGGTACGGACTCGCGTAACTACCTTTGTTATGTAGCCGCTCACAAGGCGTGCGCGCGTATCAACAGCCGGGGCAACCGAGAGGCAAGAAACGGCGCGGAATTTATGTTTTGCGCACAACGAATGAAGAGACAATTTCATATGACAAATTGTAACGGCCGCGTCGCGATTTTTCCCGCCTTTTTATTTTCCCCCATTATTCACAACTAACTTTTTCCATCTACGGGCCGAGCTACTTTTGTCGTCCGGCCCTATCGATTAATTAATTTAACTGTAATTCAATAAATGGTAAAAAGCCAAGATCGCATTTTATTGCGAGCGATAAACGTATGGATCGTAAATATGTTCAGTTATACAAGAAAACGCGAGGGGGAGGGGGTTCGGAAATAATATATTCTTCCGCATTTTTGTGGGATTTTCATTGCAAACTAGGCGGGCACCTGACGAATAGCCGGCCATGTATGGGGCGACATATTTTTTTCGCCTCATTAGTTAAGGGCTTAATAAACTGTTACAAATTTATGACTAAAAGGGGCCCAGGACGAGGGGGCCGCTTGTTTATGGGCGGCTTCTGTTATTACGGCGCGTAAAAGCTGTCGTTATTAATAGTGGTATATTTTTCGCGCAGGGGGCGCAAAGTGGCGTCGGATATGTATGGCGACTGCTAACCGATTGTTGGGCGAGGATTCAATTATCGATATCCCGACGCAGTTTCCACTATCATTACCGCTGACTTTTATCGGTTGTAAAGTTACGTGGACAGTTTTCGCGCGGGTATATGCTGTGTACGAGCGCGAACAAGCCGATGCTATCGCTCTGATTAGTCTCCGTTGCGTCCAGTATAAGGAGCACTCGTTATATAGCCGCGCGCATCACCATAATCAAAAACAACTTGACGCCCCATGAACAAATCCAGCGAAACATTATCGGCTTTACTGTTACTCCGCCAGATTCCTCTCTCGCGCGGTGAATTCGGCATTTTTTCAACGACCCCGAGAGCTAATTTAATTACACGTTTTACAAGCGCCGCTTATCCCATTAAGTCGGGTCCCACTTCGAGCTGCCGCTCTCCAGAGTCTCTCTTTTTTTTGTCTCACTTGGAGCCTCAATTCCAGAAAACGAGCAGTAAAATCGCCTCGCGATTATAATTGTTTCATCTGCTGTTTTAACAATAATTGCGATACTCCGTTTTTAACAGTATCTTTAATATGAATATTGCTTTTTTTCCTTCCTCCTCTTCGAAAACTGGGATGTTTAGGAGTTCGCTCATTTTTGACCTCGAAAAAGAAGGTTTTATTCCCTCCGCGAAGTGTAACACTTCCCGTAAATGTTTTAACGAAAGAATTATCTTTACGAACAAACCATGCACAGTTAAAATGACGTGCGTTTGAGAATAACGAACGATGATACCCGAGAGTCAAACCACATAAAATGTGGACTAACGATAGTTGGCTCTGGCGTGATGTATCTAGTTGTAATTTCATACATCCAGGGCGCTCGCCCGATTCGCTCTGCGAGAAAAATTTTTCGTTTCTTGACCTCAATTGAAAAATGAACCTCCAGCTCGGATGAAACTTTTAATCTTTCTTTCAATCAACTTTTCATCAATTACTGCTGATGACGCATATTATATAAGAAAAAATATTGAAAAAAAAAACACATCTCAAAATTTTATCCTAAGGGAAAATGAGATACGACCAGATTTAATTTATTTAGGTTTGAACAATAAACTTGATTAGTCCTACACAGAGAATAAAGTTTAATAATTTTTACCAGAATCTGTATAATTCTTACTAAACTGTTTTATAAGTGAGGGATGGACATCATTTTAGAAAAAAAAAAATTATTCAATATTTTGTAGTATTTTTAACTAAGCGGGTTAATAATTTTTACCAGAAATAGATTCTGTCCTCCAATTACGAAACTGTTTAATAAAAATTATACGAATTGTGATAAACAATTATTTTAACTCTTTTCTTTTTTCTCTGTATATAAAAATGTTCGATAAAATGTCTATATTTATATTTTTATAATTAAAATTTTTTAATCTCATGATTTATATGAAGAACAATGTATATGAGAATAAATTTATAAATAAATAAATTATATACAAACATCTAAAAAAGTATACTTCAAATAAGATAACAAATCTATTTCCATCTGTGTGGGATTTAAATTAGATTTCAAGTTTCATTTTTAAATTCAATTAAATTGTAAACCATATAATTTGTTACGAAAAAAAAAACATTTATTTTATTTTAAAACAGTCAAGTACTAGTTTTATTACTGTACACACGCATTTTTGGGCGTTTATTTTATACGCAAAGTTACGACGTCCGTATCAAATATATTCTCACAGCGGAGAAGTTTTCTGCATGTAATTATTCTCTCGCCGCCCGCTGGAAATGGAACGGAAGAGTTGGAAACGTGAAGCGAAGTCAAATCGTCAGTAACGACCGTAATGACGAAGAGAGGAGAGCACTGAGAGAAAAAGATTAAAAGCATCGGGCTAGTTGTCCCGGATATCGTACTGAGAAAATCACTTAAAAAAAAAAAGAAGAATTGTGGCCTTTAAACAAATTCGCCGCGCCTAAACGTTTTCGCAATTAAAGTAATTATTAAAAAACAAAGTATGTTTTTCTCATGCTCTAATAACCGGAGATTGCAAAATTCAGTGGTCAAATTTCTTGCGTCATATAAAAATCGAAAAATTTCAAGGACACGAATCCCACCGGTTGTCAAGATCCTAGAATTTTACTACTACACTTGGAGAACAATTTTATAATCCTCATTTTTACTGCTTCCGTGAAAAATTCGCTTGAATTCGCGCTCGACAACTGCGCGAATTCAAAACCGCTTCTCGTTGCGTTGAATTTTCGTTGAATCGCCGTTCCCTTTCTCCCTTCAGACTCTTTCAAAATCAAAAGATAAACACACCGTCGACATTGTAAAACAACTTCGCAGAGGCTTAATGAAATTGTTGGAAACGAAATGATTTTTTATTTTGCGCTTATCGTAAAACGGTATGATGGGAACGATTTAATTATAGCCGTATCTAATCGCGGGAACGAGGGGGCATTTTAATTACGTGCTGCTCAAACTCAAAGACTGGTAATTCACCTTCTAAATATAATAAAACTATTAAAGTCACGACTGAGCCGCGAGAGTCCCGCAATCGCACGCAGGCGTTGCAACAAAATTCATCGTCCGGCTCGTCTGAATAATAAATGCGCCGGGGCATTGTTTCAACGACTGAATGGGACCGAAAAATCGCGATATTTAGCCCGATGAATGATTTGAGATCTAATAACGGTGTTGAGAGTTTATCGCTGCTGCGGGCTAAGCCCCAACCAATCGCAACAATTTATATGAACAACCGCGCCTCGCGCGATTGCAATCATCCACGCGTATTACCTGGTCCGGGCATAGACCGCCGACCCACCGGGCACGTGGTCCGTTTGATAGGCTAATCTCCCTCATGCACCATCTCGCTATTAAATTACATTTAAGCGAAACACCGTGCGACTACTGTAATTACGCGGCTCTCTCATTGCGATTTGATTTTTCAGCGCTGTCACGCGCACCGCGATGCCCATGTCGGAAACCAACTCCTCTTCCAAACTCTCCGCCGTTTCGTTCTCGCTTTGCGTTTGCCACTTTTTTCCGTGTTCCTTTTTTTCGTACATGTTAATGATCACGTACAGTAGGAACGTTCGTGTTTCGCCGTCTCAGTTTACGTCCTGCGGAAATGCTCGAGCAGTTTCCCTCCTTTTTTCTCGGGCCTTTTTTCTGGTACTTATAATTGCACAAGGTTAACAAGACGATGAAAATGAAATTAACTCGGATTCACCTCTCGCTGGAGAACAACTTTTCGATTTTTTCCCCAAGTTTCGTACTTTTAATCAGTTCCTGTTTTTTCCTGTTTTTTTGATTTTTCTATAATTTCGTTTGTTAATTAAAATGAAACATGCAGAGATCTTGAATGAATCAACTTCATGCAACGCGCGGAAAATATTACGTCATAATTTCCCAGCTTGATTGCCTGAAGAATTTCGAACTGGTTTTCTTTCGTTCTACTCGTTTAATAAATTCGCAAGCTTTAGAGGCTAAAGTTTGGTAAAAATTGTCGTCCCATTTCTAGGTTAGATGTTGTATAGATAATGTTTATACGTGAGTGTTTCTCAGACGCTATTACTTTAAATGGAGACCCAGGTTGAAAACCCGACACGACACCTGCAAGTCCAAGCAATTATAAACCCGGCGCAAAATCTTAGTGTGAGAAATTAAAAACAACCCGCCAGCGTTTATCTCCCGACGGTTCATCATATCCAGTCAACTTTTGTTTATCCGTTCATTAATTATCGCAGTTCAAACGGCGCTCCGAATGGCTTCCTTTATCGCCGACAAATTAACCCTTTGTTTTATCTCGTAAGGGCTTTGCAATCTATCCCACCCATCTGATACTGTTTCGAATGATTGTAACGGTTTATCTTGATCGCGATTTCAAATGTAAATGGAAAATTAATCGCACATAAACACACAGAACTAATCAAGATTAAAACGCTTCTTCTCCTAACCTTTTATTTCAGGTTTTTAAAAATATCTCAAGTATACATTTGTACGAGGCTAAAGAAAAGCTCCACAAAAACAGTCAGCGAAAAACACATGTTTGTTTGCAAAGAAAAAAATCAAACAAACAAAAAGTATATAGTCGAGCAAACAAAAATAAAACAATAAAAAAATTCAAAAAATAATAAAAAGAAGTAAAAAAATAACAGTAAATGAAAAAGTAAAATTTGCATGACTGATTTGGTATCGGCTCTTGTAAACAAAAATCAAACAAACAAAAAGTAATAGTTGAGTAAACAAAAATGAAACAATAAAAAAAATTCAAAAAATAGTAATAAAAATAAAAAAGAAGTAAAAAAAAAACAGTAAATGAAAAAGCAAAATTTGCATGACTGATTTGTTATCGGCTCTTGTGAATTTGATAAGGGTTTGAAAAAAAGTGGGAAAAAATATCGAGTCACTTTAATTGTACATAATAGTGGTCGTATTTCTCGTTTCATGGACAAGAAGGTGTACCTCATGGCCAAGTCGAGGGAGCTTTTTGCGGTGACGTACGAGCTCGAGGAATACACATAAATTGTTAATCGAGATTGTATCGAGTGGCTGGTATGACGTGAGATCGCACATGGCTGTTGGCGATAGATCTAAAACGTTGTGGCGTCGCAGTGAGAGCTCTCACGTGTCACAGGGATCTCAGCGCTGTTGTGACAGTTAGGTTGCCCTTTTATTTCCTCTTTACGTTTCGTACATTTATATCTCTGTACCAATTTATTGCCTCGGCTCTGAGATCATTTGACGTCACGACAAATCTTCCAGATTACGACTCGCGAATTGACTTAAATAAGCCGTTTGATGACAGTCGTAAATTAGACCGGCACTTTTTATTATACAAATGTCCGAGCTCGGATTTAAATTAAAACACCAACGTTAATTTTTCATTGCCCCTTTTCAATGCGAACATAATTTCCAACGCTTTTTTGTGTGTTTGCTTTTTCATTTATTTTTTATTGCCGCTTTGTGTATCGCTGAACGATCATCAATTTCATTCTGTAATGAAAAATTTCGACATGTATATTGTGGATAAACGCCGGTGTGGTAACGTTACAGATCGTAACGGTAATAATCATAAACGCGCAATACAATGCAATTTTCTTAGAATATAAACTAGTTTCATATCATACAAAGTCCTCGGCATTGCATAAGAATTGAAATTACATGTGAAATACGGTGAAATTGTATGCGCTCTTCTGCTCATTAACCACGCATTTGTTTCTGCTTTGCATTATCGTATAAGTAATGTCACAACTGATGAAAGGCGTAATGACGTCTCCTCCGATACATATATGCGAAGAATTATTGTTTACACGCAAATCCACAGCCGTATCGTGAAAGCAATCAACCTAACCGGACGGACGAACGCGGATTTTCGCGAAATAACGGTTCATCAATTTTGTAATTGATTTAGTTATTTTCATAACAGTTTTCATCGCGTATACCCAACACCTAACACGTATCGTAGGGTTTCGAAAAAAAAAGTTTCCCGATTACGGTTAAGAATGATGAATGGACAATATAGAATGGTTTGCGGAAACAGATTCTATCGCCTAGATCAAGATTACACAACGAACAATCAAGATTAGATTACTAGTTTCGCCACAATCGGCTAAAGAGGCACAATTAGCCATTGATGTGACAAAAATTGTTAACTAAAAGCCGTGCAGCAACCGCTTTTTGTATAATGGCCACTTTTTTAATGATACCATTTTTCAGTACTCGGATATTGTTTAGTGTTCTCGAACCGATTTTAAATCCAAAATTATAAGATAAAAAACAATCAATTATATTAAACAATTTTCCATTCAAATATTTTATCATTTTAAACCAAGAATAAATATTATTAAATCAAAAAAAAAAAAAATCAGGAAAAATAGAAATTTGCAAACATAAAAAACGGTTCGAGGAAATAATTCTTGAATCAACAAGTGAAATTCCAAACATTTGTTCATTTCTCTTATCCGAACAAGAATACCTTTCAGAATATTAATTCCAACTCGACGACTGACGGCGATTTAATTACCGTCCCAATCTCTCTTTCCTGTTTAGCTGAAAACGTAAGCGAGTCATCCGAATCCCACCATCCGTCATCATTAGCCATAGATTTTTTTTTTCAACGCCGGTGTTTTCTCACCTCGCGTTAATAAACTTCATTAGGCCCGGAAAGATGGAACTTGATGCTCGCTTCCAAGCACAGTTATGTTAGGAACTATCCGCAGAGATGTTGCGATGGCGCGAAGTGATTTGCATGGACGCGTAATTAAGACGAACGTTAACCATTGTTGGCACCTATTCTTCCAAAGAGTTAGGGGGAGGGGGCTTCGGAAATCTTCTCTGAAAACTCTCAATCAAACTGAAGAATAAAAGACGAACAAACAAGAAAGAAGGAAAGAATGAAAAAGCATGTTTGGAAGTAATTAAGGATATTTGCATCAGCAATTTTTTTAACCATTTTTTCATATTCTTCACTGTTTACTTTTCCAGGAGAACTAAATTTTCATTTCTTTATTTTTACATGTAAATTCATAGGTTAATAAGGAAATATAAATTTAATCATCTCGAAAAATAAGTGGTAGTATTATATATATTTCCTGGATCATATATATCTTATGTTATTCCTAGTAAAAACGATGATATATTGTCCATATATCATTAATAGATTAAAAATATATTATTCCAGTACATTAAATGTTTTCGAGTAAAAAATCGTATATTGATAATTTATCAGCCATATCTGATAATGGCGAAAAATATATGGATAATATATCGTCAATATATTGTTCATATATTATTTCTATATTGACGATATATGATTTCTACATGGTTAATCTATTGTTAATACATGGACAATATATTATCATTTTTACTAAAGATGTTTTGATTATTTATAATTTTGAAATACATTATATATTACATAATTTTAATATAATTTAATTTTTTCGCAGAAAAAAATGAGGGATGTGAACTACGATGAAATACCTAAGGGTTCGCATTGTAGCCGGCACGATTCAACGTCACGATTACGCAGCTCATAATTATTGAGCTAGGAAAAGACAGAAAAAAGAAGAAGAAAAAAAGAGCGTCGCCCAGCAGAAGATGCGCAAGAATGTGCCTGGGCTGAAGATCTCCGTCCATCCATCCGAAGATTGGTCCTAATGATCGCGCCGAGTCGATATCGCGGATTATCGCGGATCGACGTCTCGATCTTGTGGAACCGCCCTGCACGGTGGGCTGCGATGCATCTCGCGCACCGGCAAGACCTCTAAGCGCCTGCGCGGTATTCCGGACTGTGATAAGGATGTAAGTGAAATATGAGTGTTGAAATAATAGTGTGCGGGGAAGACGTTGTTGATTTATAAAGTGCATTATCTATTTTTTCCCCGCGTAGCGAAATGATGAAAATTTTCTACCGCGAAATTTGCCTCGGTTCGGAAGTAGACTCTTGAGAGAGCCGATTATCCACTTGCGCGTTGCAAACCCTCGTCTATTGAGATATTAAATGAACTTGAATAGATAGAGATTTATTTGAATTAATGTGCAATTATCCGCGCGGCCAACGTGCAATCTTTCCATCGCAAGGTGTATTTTCGACCTCGCAAACCTTTTAAACGCCAACTGATGCTCAATTCACATTGAAATCTTAATTTTGGGAAAATCTTCTCAGTTACGGGTAATCAATCACCGGTTGAAATTGTACCTCAAATTGTTGGTTCTAAGAATGTATCAAAATATTGATAGTATGATAAATTGTCCCTTTTCAGCTATCAACAATCTTAAATCATTGTTTAGAAACTATGAATGGATTTATTCAATTTATTATTCAGTTTGATTTAAAAAAAAATTCTTAAATTTTGTAATTGAAAATTTTAGCAAAATTTATAAGTTTTTAAAAATTAAGTTGGAATGACTATTAAAAATAAAAAATTAAAAATAAACAATTAATTAAAAAGGTCCTTTTTTAACTATCATCGACCTAAAATCATTGTTTTGGAACCAAAACAAACATTGCATTCAATTAATTATTCAATTTTATTCAAAAATTTTTGACTCTTAAAAAAAATTAATTAAAAAGGTCCGTTTTCAACTACCATCAACATATCTTTTCTTTCTTTTCATCAAACATTGAAACCTTTCTTTTGAAACTAAAAAGATATGTCATTCAATTAATTATTTAATATTTGTATTCAAACAAATTGTAATTGGATCTTTTAGAAAATATTAATTGAAGGACTACATTTGAGAAGGTTGACAAATTGAAAAAAAAAAGAAATGTTTATATTTATAAAAATTGTTTGTCACATTAGGGTATCAGATTTGTTGTCGACATCTTTGTCAAATAGTTGAGAGCAATGAACCGGATGGCTCCAGCGAATGATCATCTCGGACCCCTATTCTCGATAGCTCGGATAACGTTAAACGTAACGGATATCTGGTATTCCTCGGAGTCGGCTGGAAAATCTACGGGAGATTCGTGAGTGGTCATGTTGGCCGAGAGGTGTACATACATCGTGGTCATGCACGTATGTTTAACCAGGAAGTCGAATCGTCGCAGTCGGCCATGCCCCTCGACCCGCGATCTGCGATTGTCTTCGTGAAGTCTCGCGCGGGGACAGCACCGGAATAATGTAACCGCATACCCTCTCCGGGACATTATCATTCCCAGTCCAATTTCGCAGTTCCAGCCATCGCGATTCGCGTCGTGATAAAGTCATAAAATTTGATTCACCGTCGTAAATTGATTCCGAATATGACTCTCGAGCGCGCAAACCTCTTATTCAACAATTTGCATAAGCCATCAGGAAGTCAACGAAAATTGTCGCGGCGAATTCGGAAGCACGTGCATGCGCGTAGATGCATTTTTGACAGGTATCATTGTTTTCATGACAGTGACATATCATTTTAACTGTCACGACTTGACACATGACGTGTAATTTTGTTCCTTTATAATTTCAGTATCTCAATGAATATGAAATTAATTAACTAAATTATTAATTGCATTATTGTACAACTATCAAATAAATAAATTATATTTTTCCAATTATTTTTCATTGCTTAGCAAAAAAATTATAAACAAATTCCATTTGTTTATTTTTAGAATTGTCTTCAATTCAAATTGATTCAATTGAATTGAAACGAATTTTTATTTTCAGATTTTGCACAACTTGACTGTCATGACAGTTATTGACAATCATCATGACTTGTCATACAACCGCCATACATCTCCGAGAGGATCGAGAAAGAGAGAGAAGCCGAATAAAGAAGAGCACAGATCGGATATTGTTTCGTAACACCGCATTGTATTGTAAAAGTCTTACGCACAATGCGAGACGACTTTTCTCTGGCGAATTTATCTTGATACCGCGGAGGAAAACTTTCTCCCATACTGAAAGCAATATGTTACAGTCTAATAACCTTCAACATAACATTGAACGGCGACTTACTGTTACGTTGACTCTCCGCGCCATTCCGTTCGCTCGCATCAATTTCACTAGCATAATTGCAATGTATCTTTCAAAAGCGCAGGAGTTAAGTTACGATAATCGGCTCGTATGCGATACACGACAGTTGATGTGACTATTAGGCCGAGTGTGAAGATAATCAAGGTGTTACATTCAAATACCAGGGCTGCTCGCGAATCGAGCCGCACACTCGTTCGCGTCGCTCGACTTTTGACGAACTAATGATAGCCGGGCAAAAATATATTGTATCGTTGTTCACGCCGTTTCGCGCGTCTGTATAATCACTGGAATTTGAACGATAACCCAAGTTGTAATTATCAAGTTATTACAACCGGGGGAATATGTTTGTTGTATCATAAGTGTCAAGAATTTATCGACCATCATTTGCAAACTGTTATCAGTGCGCCGGTAGTAATTATGACGCAATGGACTCTGCCTTGGGCACGCTTTCAGAACCAGCCTGCAATAAACAAATTCAATTCCTGCCTACAATTAATTCATTTACTCTCGACACAAATAAAAATATTCAACTTACAACATTGCTTTATTGAAAAAAAAAAACATCCATTTGGACGTACCAAAGTTTCTAATGAAAAGTTGCTGAAACAAATTTTTAAACTGACTTGAAAATGTTTTTGCATAAAATATAAGAAAAATTATAAGTGAAATTTGTTCAAACATGTCAACAAAAATGAGTTATGTAAAATTGTTACATAATTTTTTCGGCGTTAAACTGCAGACTGAGCTTCGAATTCAATTTATAATTTTTTGTTCAAAACCCCAGTGATTAAAAAATAAAATTCAATGGAAAACTGTTCTTTTTTCGCAACCGTGGGAAAAACATGTTAATGCAAACTCATTTTCGCGTTACAACTTTGATAATGATCCGAATGACTGAAGATAATAAAAATGCTTGGCTATAAGCAGCGTGGATTTAACATGCACCGAGTGTGAAAAATTACTCAATCAGAATGGCTCGTGTGTGTGTGTGTGCGCGCGAGCAAGATCACCCGGAGCCTCTTGTTCGTACGGCGCGCGATGCTCAAGCCGATACCATAACGATATGAAAATCATCCATAAAAACACTACCATTACCGGTGCGGAACAATTGAACGCGACATCATCTATGAATAGAACGCTGCATCAAATGCAAAAATAAAATCCCACAAGGTGCATTTTGATCTCCAGAGGTACAAATTGGATTGTACATGCCGACGTGCAGTTCAATTTGAACTAATATGTTCGTACGATTGTAATAGCAATCCTTCTCCCCCCCCTCGATTTTAATACTCCATTGAAATAACATAATCATCTTAATTTCAAATTCTTCTTTTTTTCATCTTTCAGATTGAAAAGCCGATGCGAATGAAGTCTACGGAAAAAAGCCGAGAGGTCAAAAGCTGGTCGAGTTTTTCAAGTTGGAGAAGGAGCATTGATGTATATACAAGGCCATCTTTCTCTTTCATCTTTCTCTCTCCTGGAGCGTCATATATTAACATAGTCAGCGGAGACTCGTGAGGAGGAACAGCGAAAGAAGTCCACGGAAGAGAATGTTCGGTCACGCGTGGATGCGGACAGTTGGCACGGTAGCCGAAGAGGAAGCGGCTTCCTACGAATTTGCATCTAAGTTTGATTTACGGGGTTGAATCCGTTAAGTTCATCGTGTACACCGTTCCTAAGCAAGCGATCGGGGCCCTTTCGGTACCAGGCTCGCACGAGTGGCTCTCATCGAAGGGTGTACGACTTGATATTAACCAGTTTACCGTACATGATGAGCGTAACTGGATAGCTTGATTTATCGACAGATGCCCGCGGCAATTTAAATACCCGGGAAGCACAAGATTAAAAGGTCTTTTGATTTATGGACCGCTGAACATATTTTCCTACGTGTTCGGTACACACGTTCCCAAACAATTTTTTTTTCCACCCGTCCGTTTTAATTATACGAATTATAACCCGCGCCGATATTAACCTAATATCAAAACCTCGTGATGTTTAAATAAATTGTCCCGTCAGCCTGTAATTAGACTAATGTTTTGATTGATTTATATTTAAGGTCGCTCTTTATTCGGCTGTTTGATGTAATCATAAAGCCATCGTGATTAGATTGTTTTTTAATTTTTGTAATTTCGTGAATCGTGTATGAAAAGCATTTTTTCTTCTTTTTCATTTGTTTCGTTTAGTTTCGACACGAAAGTGAGGCGTGATTTTTTAAATAGCTTTTTTTACCTTTTTAAACAAGATAAATGATGACTTGAGTTTGGAACATGATTTTACATCTGTACAATTACTTCTTGCCTATAATTAGTAAAAATGATTAGATAGTAATTTGTTGTAATCACGTGTCCGAATCATTACGGGGGCCGGTTAGCGGTTAGCCATTTCCCACTCTCATAAATAATGCACGCATGGTTACGGCGTAATTAATTCGGAGACGGGATGATGTTACTCAAACGCTACATTAGGCGTTTATTTATAAATCGATTGCGATTTAGCCAATTATCGTATCATGATCTCAGATAAGCAAAAATCAAAACGTTGATTCTCCAGATTTTGAAAGTACGAGTGTACATGACCGACTTTTGGGTCAAGAAAATTTTAAACATTCAAATTTTAATATTACATTTTTAATTCAGAACAAAAATTAACGAAAAAATCATTTGAACTTGAAAAGTGTTTTTTTGATTTACAATCTGCAAATATTAATTTTTCTAAATTCTTTTCAAGAACTGTTTTATAAGAAACAGAATTTTTTCTTTATCTTGAAAAAGTGTACATCCTTGAGATTAGATTTTGTTTCCAAGATGCTTCATTGTGACTTTTTTCCCCGAGTGAAAAATGAATGATGACGCGAGATCAGTGATTTCTTGATTCATGTGAGTTATTTTTTAGTGTCGACTCCCGGTTTTACTTGTGGAATCGTAAATTCACGTCCTTGCGTGAGCAGCGATGTGCAAAGACCTCGCGAATGTGGGACAACGTCCTGCGTGCGTCTCATCTGCGATTCTTACTAGATATATTTAACTTTATCTTTTTTCCTCCCCCTCTCGCGTCCCTTTTTTTGACTCCGTGTTTTTGCAATTGAGGAACGCAATTCTAAATTGATGTTCTTTTAATCTCCCGATCTCAAATTCTTCATACACAATGTGGTCTTTTATCTATTCGTTTGTCTTTTTTTTTCCTCTCCTTCATCTTTATATTCCTTTTTTGTTTCGTTTATCGTACCCTGTTATTTGACGGACAAAATGATTGTTATTTTTATGTAGCAATTGCGGCTCATTTTATGGCGTTTCGTTGATTCTGGACAACGATTGTAATGGCCTTTGTTGAAAATTTAGATCTTCGTTTAGGATTATTGTATGTGGGTGTGATCAGATCCGAGATACGGTATTCAAATTTCATCGCATTTTAGTCACGTCCAAAGATTTTATTTTGTTCGATTTGAATGGACGATAATGCGTTATTGTTTCAACTCGATGCAAAAACAAAGGAATTTGTATACGCTCGCGGGGGTTATTCGTAAAATTAACTGCTTTAACACCGTCCGAACGCGAATCACGCCGGATACTCATCTTTTTTTAATCGTCAGTGTGAATTCAACAAATTGACCTTCGTCGAAGAAGAATAAAAAAAAGGGGAACAAGTTATGGGCCTACACTGTTTTACTGAAAATCCGATCCATGACACGCTCATTATCTCAGGCGGTAAATTAATGAATGAAATAATCAAGCTGTAATTATATTCTTCGCTGATTGATTGCCCGTGCCATATTGCAAAAATCAGTTTAAAAAAAATCTTGACCTTATTAACGATGGGTATAAAAAATTGAATCAGGCTTTTGAAATACCGAAAATTAATTTATCAACAGATTGATCAACAATTTATCAACGGTTGTTTCAACTAACGCAAATTGTTTCGGTAATTCATCTGGTTGGCTGAAGTGAGGTGTAATTGCAAATTAGTCTCGATGCGAAAGAAGTGAAGAACTTATTCATCTGAATCCTTCAGAGTTAACTGATGAAAATTCACGGGATTAATTATTAGGAATTACAATAAAGCATAGGATTCGTGGTAGAGCGACCAGGCAAAGGCAAAATGAACGCTGTAAAACACCTGGAATGTTTAATAGGATATTAAATATTTGATTATAAAAGAGAAAAAAGCCCTGACAGCTACGACTCGGATCGTTAAAGTTTCGCTTGATAGTTTAAGGGAGAAACGCGGGAAATTGTCCGAGGCAGAGCAGTCGAGGAAGTAACCTTGCACGGTTACACCAGTCTAGACCACCCATCAAGTTATTAAAGTTTGATAAAAATGCGACTGTTCCCATCGCGCGTATACGTATCATCCAATTTCGCCACTTTATTACTTATGCAAATAATAGAAGAATTCCTTGGATTCATCAAAAACTTCATCCAATGTTAAAAATTTAAACATACTTCAACATCAACATATCGTTTCTGCAATAACTCATAAAGAAACGTTTTCTTAAATTTTCTGCAGTACTTCCTTAAAAATTAACTTACATTAACATACTTCAACATCAACATCTTTCCTGTACAAATAACTTATAAAAAAAACGTTTTCTTAATTTTCCTACAAAACTTTCTCAAAAATCGACTTACATTACTTTTTAAAATTAAAAATCTGAAATCTTACAACATTTTTTTGTACAATTTTGTTGAAAATTTTTTTATTCGTTGCATTATTAAAACACTACAATTTCATAAAACTCAAGAAATAATTTTTTGTAAAATTTATTAACTTTGTGATTTTTTTCTGAATTTACAAAAGAATGAAAAACAAAATCATTTTTTCCATTCTTCATTTATGTTTCATTTTATGATGTATAACTTGTGTCTAACGGGAAATTCTATTATCAAAAATGCGACCAGACGATTGTCAAAAGCGAAACGTTGAATAGAGTGTAAGAATTGGTTACAGAGCTAGAGGAGCTCAGACACAAAGACGGTGCATTGACAGATGAGTGAAACGTTATAATGGAAGCCGTCATTGCAGCTGATCCGTGACGTCAGAGGGCATTATAATTGATAAACCTCACGCAATCGATATTTACATAAACGTAATAATCCTTCGAGGATATATATAACCGTATGCTAAAAATTGTCAGATAGAGAATATCTATCAATTGCGCATCTTCATCGCCAAGCTGGTGTTTGAGATGCGGTGTAATACTTGTGGTAATAGCTCAATCACGCCACTCAAAAAAACGTGTTTAAATACAATCACTGTAATTTTTTGTACAATCATTACAAATTTTACAAATCCACGAGTTATCACTATAATCGAACAAAAAATTACAGTAATATTTGTTTGGCTTGAAAAAAGGGCAAAACAGAAAAAAGGTGTTTTAAGTGAAAACAATTTTGTTTTCTATTTTCTGCTATTTTCTTTTCTTCTTTTCAAATTAGTTTGAAACAACTTGAAAATTAAGAAAACACTAGAATCTATTTCAAGACACCGATGTTGTTTCGGTTTATAATACTTCAGATGAAGGTACTGTAAGTCGATTTAAGACATTTTTCGATTTCATAATTTGTTATTGGCAAAAAGCAAAGACAGAAAAAAAACGAAGTAACGAACTGGAAAAATGTAGTGGAATGATCGTGTGAATAACGTTATTCTGCCCATTTGTCGAACTGTAAATTTCTATTTGCACCGTCGATTTCAATATATCCATCAAATCATGAAAAATGACGGATAATTGAATTCACAATTAATGATGGGACGAAACATTTGTGATTTAGCAAAAAGAGGCAGAGGCCCCTCCCATTAATCATCCATTGACTAATAAATCGTCGGTACACGCGACCGAGAGAATATAAGCGCAGCTCGGATCATCATTCCGGGGAGCTAATTTTTGTTGTAATTGTTTTGCCGGTGTATTTTTTTTTTTTTTTTTTTCGATCGAGGTTTATTAATTTCGAGGATGCCGGGGATGAGAGTATGTAAGAAAATGTAAATGATGAGAAGCAATTCTGCATTTAACGAGCGATACAGGTTCACCGATCTGCTTCTAACGGTAAGGGGACGCTTCATCGATTTGTCCGATGGTCGTTGGTTCGCGCAGATACAGCATATAGAATTCTTCCGTGCCTGATTCTTCAGGCGTGAAGAGGTGCATCAACCATGAAGGTACCGAGCGTCGTTTTTCTGCATCGCGAAAACCGATCTCCGACGCGACTGCGCGAAGGCTCGCATTAGAAAAGCCAAGCAGTTACGCAAAACATCATACTTAGATCGCGAAAGTGATGAACTTTATCGTCGCGCGCGCACGCATTTTTCTTCCCCCGCGCTCATTTTCGAATAACTTTCAGCATCGCTGGACTCGCGAGAGTATATGTTCCAATTTGCCGGCAGATCTATTCTCCCCCCCCCCCACACCCTCTCTCTGATACCTCGATCGACTGCGCATGCGGAAACCAAACCATTCTGTTGGGCGAGATATTTGCGTAAACATTTGGGTTACAGGCCAAAACCCGCTGAAAATCTGCATAAGCCCAGGTGTGATTTGTATGCAAACTCGTAAGGAATAAGTTTTGCGGTCGCGGAACAATACGGATGATGTAAATTGCCCGGCCGAGAAATGTACTACGGATTGTGTAAAATATAGTTGGCACGATTTTGCGGAGATGTATTATTCACGACATCTGTTGCGATGTTCAAGTTGAGTTTTGGGTGTTGGAACAAAAATTATGGGTACAGTTAGATGTACCAATTTTGGGTTCCATCAAAATGAACAAACATTAAAAATCTAGCACAAAATAACTTACTGAAAAAAAAATCATCTTAAATTTAAAAAAACTAAGCATTTCAAATACAAACAATTGAACAAATATATAAAAACACAAAATTCTTATATTTTGAATGGTACTAAAAAAAACGTCTGAATTGAAGGTTCCAAATCGTCATAACTACGATTGTAATTTAAAAAATTATCAACAAAGTTTTGGCATCTAAAAATGTCTTAATTTCAGATTCATCGTAAATTAAGACAGCTGTATTTTAAATTTAAGAAAAAAATTTTCAATGTGTACAAAAGTTTAATAATTTAAGAAACTTTTTTTTTTTCAGAGTTCTTGGCAGATGAAAATTGAAATTGTTCACGAAAGAGGCTGATTGAGCTGTTATGTCAGGTGCACGATACGAAACCCTTCTGATGAGCTATTTATTGGCGGACAAAAAATCCGCTGACCTCTGACATTTCCCACGTACTAATTTGCGTAAGAACGTGCGCGCACCCCCAAGTCCGCAGCGCTCTGCGACAAGAAATAATACTCAACGACCTCTGGGCTATTCAGAGTAACGGCAGTAGGTGAATTCACAAGAATTATAACTTCCTTTTTTAACAGTTTCTTATACTCTCCATTCAATGGTTTTGCTCTTATCCTTTCCAGACTATTGTGAAGAAACGACGATGGTTCGATAGGCTTAACCTTTTAAACTGATTTTCATAATTTTCTGAACCGATGCTTTTAACAATCTTTTTTCATCTTTGTTAATGAATTCTCAAATTCTCAATTGTTGATCATAGTACATTACATATTTTTTATCAATCAAAAAAGGTTTTTCTTATTTTTTTTTCTCTAATTATTTTAATTGTAAAATTTTTCAGCCGTATTTTTATTTTCTTAAAGTGACTTTCAAATCATCAAGTGATGATTGACATTTATTTTTTTTTTTTTTTTATCAATGATTTAATACATTTTTTGTTATTATGTGAATTCTGAAAATTTCTTTTGAAATTGTGTAAACAAGAAAATGTGTTTGGCCTGTACTGGACTGTCAATCAAAAATTGTGTCACCGTATACAATTGACATGAACGGTGTATGGTTTCCGTTGTTCGTTGACGTTCTGAAAGGTTGACCGAGAAGAATCGTGCGACACCGCATGCAACCACTGTAACAAGTCCACGTGTGCTCTTCATCTTCACCGCACTTGCGAAAATAATACCCCGCTGAGTGGCAGCTATATCCAACGTCCATCCGCAGTTGCGCGGAACCGTCAAACCAATAATTACATCTTCAAAGCTTAATTAGCTTGATAGAAAAATTTTCATTCCCGTTTTGTCTTTGCCCATCCTCATTAATTTATTATTTGCCTTGGCCATTTATTACCGAACGTCATAATTCAACTTTCGCGCCTTGGAAAGAGATGCTCGGACGTTTAGCTGGGATGTGCTCTCCAACATCCCAAAAAAGGAACTTATCAAATTAGGTCAAACTTAATTAAGCAATCAATTAGCAAAAATGGTTCCCGTTATCGAGGCCAATCGAATTGATTTTCTCGCGGATTCAAATTGACTTTGAACGCTCCGCGAAGCGAAGCTGTGCAGTTACTCAATAAAATGGTTCAATGCCGATGGACTTAAACAGCGGCATTAGTAATCCCAACGTGATACTTATTTGCGAGCGGTGCTCTGTGAAAGTTCGCTGTTCATTACGTCATTGGTTATTACGCGAACGGCTTTCACGCTTTATAGAATATCGTCTGTGTCAACGAACGTTAATGTCAAGTTCATTTTCATATCCGACATTGAAAACTCGTTGAACTTGAAACGACGATATTTCTCATTTTTATTCCAATCCTATATTTTACAAACTGTCGTGACAATTGGCCGCCTTTTCTTCATTTTTTCCTTCATGGAAACAGAAAAATAATTGGTCGTATTTTCTCACCGGGATGATTTAGTTTTTACCCAGCCTACTTAGCAAGGTTGGAAAAAAAAAGAAAACAAACGCGGCAATCATGTAACGCGCTCGGGAAATAACATATCGCAACGATTCTGAACACGAGTATTTATATCAGGAGAAAAACGAGTGATTGGCAGGGAAAAAATTTTCGGGGGAGGGGATGAGGGACGAGTTGCGAGTGCTCGAACAAGTCGCATTTTTGTGGGGCAATTTAAAGTGCGGTTCTATTTCTGGTCATCAAGAGAGACTCAAAGGATCACACGGCCCAACGGACTGGTTGTAATATGATCTACGTAACCACGATATAGATAACTAGGTAACGGGTAGCAAACATTAAATACAGGCTTTGCAGCGTCCACTTGATGAGCTTAACTCTTCGCAGGGATATAACTGATCGTTCGTGCAGGCTACGATATTCAACTTGTCTATTGCATAATTACAATTGTTTTCAACTCACTTCTACTTTTTGAACGACAGGTTCATATTCCACTTGCGACAAAAAAAAAAATCTCAGTCGGATGTAAGCAAAATTCAACTTGCATTTAAGTAAAAAAAATATTCATAATATTCGGAAGATTCAATGGTACTCAAGATTAAAATATTATTTTCAAACTAACAAAATTTTTTTTAGTACATTAATATTAATTTTATAAAATGTATGAAAAAAAATTTAGTTTGGAGTAATAACTTTTTAAATAATTTCTAATAATCATGAAGTTCAATGGTATTAAAAATTCTTATTTTAAATCAAATTTTTTTTTCCTTAAAAACTATTGCATTAAAGAAAGATTGTTATTTATAAGATCATTTTGAAAATTGCTTGTAAAATATATCTTTATAAGATTGTTATAAAAAATTGTACATGAAAACTTGTTTGAGGAGGGTACTATTTATCACTGTAGGAAATAATTTCCTTTTCTTTGATGTACACGGTTTGTCTATTTTGATATACCTTTTACGAGAACCTGATACGTAATAAAGAATCCATAATACAACCGGGCTAACAAACAAATGATCGCATTACATCCTTAATCGTCACGATAAAACTCATGAAATTGTGTTACGTTAACACGTTTCCCGTTGACGAACCGTTATAGCGTATAGGAGAGCCTGCGGTTGATTTACGGATATGTATCGTTGCATTGTAGGCACCCGAGCCCTTGCCAAGGGATAAAAATTGTGAGAGACGTTGGTCGGCCGCACGCACTCTGAAATGTGTGCCACTCGTACCTAGCATAACTAATGATTCAAAGATACACAAGAAATGTCAGTGATTAGCTCGCAGAGACGAGCATCTGATGCATTCCAATAAAAATGTCTTGCGCATTTCCGCCCGGCCAGGAGCGCGGCTCTGAACGTGTCAATCCAGCATGAACGGAATGCGCCATTGTGCGTCGTTCTTTTAATTCATTTTTCAAACGAGAAAACTCTTCCGAATACAGGAAATTGGGCAAATTTTGCTGCATCAATTAAAATCCCTCTCGGCAACAGCCAGTACATTTTTCTTTTCGGATTTTATAAACCCGTCCGTTTATAAGCGGACAATAATTTATATTTTAAATGCGACTTTAATAACCCGAACATCCGCCGCGAATGTGAATCATTTTTACGAGATAGCGTTAATGAGGTATTGACAAATAGTTCTGTTAGGTAAAAAAAAAATTTTTTACTGCCGCATATTTCATTCTGGTTGTAAATTTTTTTTTTTTTAATTCAGAAAAAATGAAAATTATATCATCTTCTTATCGTGGCTAGTTTGTTAAACACTCAGATAGAAAAGTTTAAGAAAATCAGATATTGCAACTATGAAAAGATTACAATGGAAGTAATGAATGTCTGCATGTGGATGTTTTACAGCCTTTGTGGAGGATCTTATAACGAACTGTACACAATGGGTAACATTCCTCCATATTATAACATCCTCAACTTTTGATTATAACAGCACGATATCAATTTATTTAACAGAAAAAAAATCAATAAAAACCACTTGACGGATATTGATAGTTTGGATTTTTGTACATAATTCATTGAATTGAAAAAAAAGCAGCAGCAACATTATTTTGTTTTTGTTGTTCTTCTTGCGTCAATTTTTTTGATTAAAAGTATTACATCAAACGATACGCCAATTCTGAGAAATTGTTTCGACTGGCATTACGTAATTAGCCCATATTTTAGCAGCCGCATATAACTGATTGATTTTCAATCTTCGCACAACGATTCAGAGACAATTACGATCATTTGGGAAGATCCACTTTGTAAATGCCACGTCTCGCACGCAACATCTCTTAACCCAATTCGATTGATCACTCAATACTATTAAGAGCACGAAACAGTATTTCTGCGGATAATTATTGACATGAGATATCAAATTGCATCCGTTATTTCGTCTTAAATCGTCGATTCCTACGTTCCAGTGACATATAGGAAATTCAAATCAACCTTGTCAAGCTGACAACTTTTTTTAAATCGCAAATTACAGACATTGCGAATTCACTTTTAACTGCGCTGCTTATCGATGGATAAAAGCCGGGTTTCAATTTCTTTAAAGTGCCGAGCTGCGACATTAATGAAGACGAATGACTGATTAAGATTGCTCTATTGGGATCGATTAAACGATGGCTCGATTTCGACCCTGCTTCCTGCCCGGGTTAAATATAGAGCGCCCGATATTTCGCTCATTACTGGATTTATGCGTAACGGATTACTCCATTGTGGATCGCAGTAACAAGTGTTAAACTACGTTTTACTGGCTTTTTAACATATTTCTACGCCGAACTCGTAAAATTATTCTGCACGTATGCGTGTTCCTACGCGTCACGTATAATCTGAATACGGCGTTAAACGGTTCTTGTTTGATTTGCCGGATAGGCCAGCAGTTTCCTTTTTATATATATATTTTCTTTTGCATACGCTCCTACTTAACAAATTATCCAAGAATTTCAACATAATTATTAACTTCACTTCGATCCAAATCATTCATTGTTTCAAATTTTATTTTCATTGATTTTTTTCTTTTCGATTTTAATTTCATTGTTTAAATTTCTTTTTTTTTTTCAATTCACAATTTTTGTTTAAATTAAAATGTTTGAAATATTATTTTTCAACAAAACTTTTTTAATGCATCTTTTTGTTCAATTTAAAAAGTTAAATTTTGATAAAATAAATTGAACTTGGTTTAATTTGATTCTTTCTTTCTTTCGAACTAGTTGAATTTATTTGAACTTTCTTTTGAATTTTAAACCAATTTTTCAAAATTAACAAAAATGTACAAAATATGATAAATAGAACAGAAGTGATAAAGGCTTTTTTTCTTAATAAATTTTTGTTCAATTTAAACCTTCATTTTGATAAAACAAACTGGACTTAAATAGTTATGAGAACGATTTGAAGTAAAACATTATCAAGTTTTTGCTTCGTTAAAGAGCCGCGTGAGATGTATATCGTTGAACTGAAGAAACAAGCATTTCTCTAATCGCACTCTTCATGTGTACTGTATTACATTTTATACAAAACAACTGAATTCATGAGTACCTATTTTACGCAGCATCGCGCATTCCCGTTCCTCATTCCTGATACACATAATCTTTTTCGTATAAAACACTCGGCTGAAAACTATGCGACTGTATATGCTCGACTGGTCAAACAGCTGTCGTATGTAAATCGAGTTTACAACTCGAGTACTACATTTCAAATCAACATAATTAAGGTGTCTGAATAGGATTCAATTATTTTTGTGATACTTGATTCTATAGAAAAATTATTATGAAAAAACTCGATTTTTATTCTAAAAATTCTTTCAGTTCCTGTGGCTTCAATTTTTTTCCACTTGGAAAACCGGAGATAATTTCAACAGGTCGTGAGATCGGCGGCTTATCATGAGATCTCGTGTACGAATTGTCGAAACATATTTTGAACAAATGACTAGTTTAATGCGACTGGAGCATTGTTACATCCTTCCCGTAATGGAGGGCTTTTTACTTGAAGCGTTACTTAGAACGGACCGTTACGTTTCTGATTTTCATCACCAAGCTGGTGACGCATCAGAGTTACTGTAACTCGCGCCTAAGTAATTGTTCTTGGCCCCAAAAACTGGAATAAAAAAAATTTAGTTCAGATAAAAAACTGTTTTTAATCTAAATTAAGTTCATCAAATGAAAAAGATTTCCCAAATAAATAAAAGATTGTCTAATGACAAATACTATTTTTAAATTCCAAATTAAAAATACAATTTGCAATGAAAAATTTAATCAACTGAAAAAATAAGAAATTCAAATCAAAACCAGTTCCAAAAGAAAAGCATATTTTTTAAAACTTCTTAAATTGAAAAAAAGGTACTCAATGTAAAAGTTAATGAAACAAAAAGGGCCTTTTCAAATCAAAAATCGATTTCAAATGAAAAATATTTCGAAAAAAAAAAAGTTTGATATAAAAACCAATTTGCAATTAAAAAGTTAATCAAATGAAATGGTTGTTAATAAGAAAGATTGTTTCGAATATTAAACGTACGTCTTGAAATCAATCATAAATCATTGCAAATTTTTTGCCTGCCTCATTCGAGATGCATACACGAATTGAAACATCACGAGGGATCGCGATAAAAATGTCCGACATCAACCATACAATCGGAACAAACCGTCGGCACGAGATCGAAATTAATTATCCGTCATCAGCGCCGCGGTCGACTCGCGATTTGCAAGCATTAACAAATGTAACGCTCGCAGCGGGTTCCGCGTTCCAGCTTTTCTGTGTTATGATCGGTGTTTAAGTGTCGATAAATCGTACCTTTTATTTCAAATTAAAATGTAGGAACCAATAACAGCGATCTGCCATTACTTATTATCTCCGCATTAATATTTTTCTAATCTCCCTTCCATCCTCGTCTGTCATTCTTCCTCTCTCTCACTCTCAGTTATAAAAATAAATGGAGCAAAAGAGAAAAAAAGAAGAAAAAAGAAAAAGAGTTACGTTAGCAACGGAGAATTAAATAACCGAACGGTTTTCGATGCAAAGTCGCGTCGAATAAGTTTTTACGAAAATAAAGTCAGCATCGATCGATGGCGGATAAAATTGTAACGATATTCCTCTTGGGTCGTAAAATGGTCTTACGAATATAAAATAACTGGAGCAAAAACTGGATAATGTTTTGGTAACAGAGTCAGCGGGTTATAAGGCGATTTAGCGATTTATCAAAGTGTTACATTAGTTCGAATAAATTTCGACCAGATTGGCCGTAAAACGGAACGGTTTTTCGCCGTCCAGCCGGCGCGGCGCAAAAGCGCGTAAAGTTGCGTAAGATGGCGAGATGTGTATTTATGTAAACAGCCGCGCGTTGCAGTTTTTGAATAAACCATTTTGGTGGCAACAATGAACGCGCTGATAACGAGCTGAAACAATACGAACTGGGTCGATCCGTTATTGAAACATCGAATTTGAATGGGGCAGTAAAGTCCCTTTTTTGCCGCGCAAACATGCGCCGAAGAAGCACTAGGTCAAACGGGAGATCAGTATGAAAATATGGCATCCGCGAGCAGGTTTCGCGAGGAGTCGTTATGCGCAAGAGCCGTTAATCAACATTAATAATTACAATGCACGTGGCTCGTCGGATAAACACTGGGTAATGACGTTGCGATTAGCGTTCCTTTTTTGCGATCCTCTTTCGCGAGCGCCGAACATCTGGCGTATATATAGTTGGAGATCCGAACTCCTATTTCCCCTCGTTGCTCAGACGCTGTACGAGAATCTCAACGACCTTCACCAAGAATAACGACCGGTTTTGCGAACGCCGTGTTGATGACTGTCTCAGAGAACGATTTCCAATACGGAACTCGCGCGTACTTGCCGAACAATTTTCAGCCTTCATTTTTGTTCCCATCGATTCGGTTGAGGAAGAGAGAAAAAAGAACACGACGTATCCCCGGTGATTGAAAATTCCTTCCGCGAGTATCTCCCGGCCGCTGGAGATGAAAAGGAAATGATAAGTTCGGGTGTGGCGGTTGGATTTAATAACTACCGACGAGTGTACATATCATTGCAAATTGAATGATATTGCGAGTTCATTAATAGTTCTCAATTGTATCAATCATAATGTCGATCATAGTTTAATTCGTACGCCTTCAGTCGGGAGATTGATCACTTAATTAGTATCAAATCGTGTTGGAATTCGTTTAGACGAGGTTTTATTGCCGGCAATTCTTTTTTCTTTATTTTTTTCATACGGTATATCGTGTAACTAGAATGTAATTGTGGGAACTGTATTTTTCACAAATATTTTTATTACCGGATAAGAAAATCGAAATGATATTAAACATTTTTTTGATGATTCTAACCTTAAAGTTGAAGGTTATGTCTTAGTAATGTGGAAAAAATTTTTTATGAATAAATTTTAGTTTCAAAAATCTTGATATAATCTTAATCTTGAATACACAATTGTAAATGTCAAAATGAAATTTATGTTTTGACATTTATTGAAGCAAGCTTTGTTTACAAAAAGAACCTAAACGTTAGGTTATGTCAAGTCGAGTTTTTGTCATACAAAATTAACCTGAAAAATTGTTATCTAATAATTAGATGATATGCAATAATTTTTTACCGAACATTTTATATAAATGATTCAAAATGTTAGGTTAGGTCTACTTGGTGTAAAAACTTTTCTGTTATTAAAATAATATTTGTTTCGATAAATTCTAACCTGAAAATAAACTAATTATTTCCAATGAATTTTCAAAATATTTCATCCATAGTTTGTATAAAATATTTTGTTTACAAAAATTGTAAACATAAAAATATATCAAAATGTGTTATTATATTTTATTAAAAATTTAAGATTCAAATAAAAATAAACAAAATAAAAAAGACATGTTACGTTCAATTAGCGTGAGCGGTGCAAGAATTTTGTACTACATGCTGAAGAATATCATCAAAACCACAAGAGTTCATTTAGCAGTAAAACATTGGTTCCAGGTGTCGCGTTGTAAGCGACCGTACAATGAAGATCAAAATGACGTATTGTCAAGTTAAATTAGTTGTTGTTGGTAGAGAGCCCCGGTACAATCGCAAAGTCGAACGCTCAACTCATCAGAGCCTGGGTAATCGCGTACGTCCGATCGTGTACGAGTGACTTTAACGACAGGACGTCTGGTTCTAAGTATAAAGCGCCTAATTGTTTCTTGGCAAGCACCGGTGAAACACAAAAATTGGAACCAAAAGGAGAGGTTTTCTTTGCCAGATCGCGGAGCTCGCGCGCGAGAGGAGAAAGATCCGTTAGGACGACTGACACGTTGTTACTGTGGCGTCTGCTACTCTGTTATTGGCCAGTAAAACAACCTAATGAATGCATCGCCCTCGGCTACGCTCGGTCGGCGAAACAATTTCAAGATATACCCTGCGTGGTATTATTTATCCTGAGTAGGTCGGCTCGCTACCTTGCTGGCCATTTGCAAAAATTAACGACGAGAGCCATGGCGCTATTGCGCGGATATATACTGTTACACGCGCCGGAATATTAACGCCTGCGCGCCACACTGCCTTCCTTTTCTACGATTCGCTTTTGTTCGGGGCAAAAATGCTACCGGATCGGCTAAACGATCCCCGCGCCAATCATAAACACAGCGCCCTCCTTTTTCCTAAGATCCACTTCATCATGCCTACGCGCTATTATTAGGCCAGATTCATGCATTTATCATCCACCTCGTGAGCCGACGTGGCCTACCTTTTCAGCATGAATTTTCGATCCTTAAATTAGTGGTTTTACGCAATTCCGTTTCCGCATCCTCCGGTTCTCCAACTGTTCTTCCAGAATATCAAAGTGATACGTTAGCTCAAAATGATGCTGCCCATTGCGATTGAGTTTTCAGATTTTAAATATGCAATGAAAACATATTCCAACTGGGTTGAGTGCATCTGCATTAAAAATCGCACCGCATGATTGTGCACAAGATATTCATTTTTCTGTCTCTCCGCTCTTCTTCGTTCTTTTTTTTTTTTTTTTTTTTAATTTTTCTTTTTCAGGGGGAAAAAAATTTTACGTTTAACTGTAACCATTTTAAATGTGGAATAAGAACATAAAATCTTTGAGGATAGCTCATCGTTTCATAACGGTCGTCTGGGACACAAACTTATATATACAAGTCTGGAAACAGCTGGTTGCCAAGTTTATCACAGTTTCAAATCAACTTTTAAATAGGCCAGGACAAAAAAGTTCAGAACCCAGAAATCAATCCGCGGACAAAAAAGGTTGCGCCTCGTTTTTTTCCCTCGTTGTGAATAAATTGGTTTCTTATTCAATTTGACAGGCTTGTTATTACAAATTAAACCTAAGCAAATATAGTGATTGTCGTTGATGAGCGTAATCAAAAGAAGCAAAAAACAGTCGAAGACCCTGAGAAATGAAACAGAGGCTGGCATGCGGTTGAAAAAATCGCGATAGTTTGCATTGGGGACTATCCGCAAAACCAAATGTCATCATTTGGCTTTTTTTTTTGCAGTGAATTGGCATTTTTCCAGTCTGAGATAGAGGCTAATCGAAATTAATTGCCATGTGAATTATCGTAATTAAAAGTGACGCGTTGGTCGTCCGACATCGTGCTGGTGACAAGTTCATTAAACTTGGTCAGAGCGCACGTGACATCGCGATTTATCCCGAGTGCACGCAAGGTTGATAGTGCTTAAAAGGTGACGACGCTGTTTGCATACGCGAAAGTGAGAGGGTCGGTCGCATAAAACGAGCGAGCGAGAGTGTTATGTCAACTTTTTTTTTCCTCCGTCCGTCTGTCTCTTTCTCTCTCTCTTTCTCTCACTCTTTCACACTCGGCAAAAAGTTTCGAGCCTATGTTTGAATTTTAAGCACGGTGTACGTATCTAGATACAACGACGCACCGCAACCTGCATACGTTAACGATATTTTTCCCGCGCTTCGAGATGCACGTGATAAAATTAGCAATTAATTCACGTTAAGGAATTATATTAATGGAGAACTCCTCCGCGTAACATTTCTGAAACATGTTTGATCCGCGCGATTGTGAGTAGCGGTGTTCATCATTTTTGAACTCGCGGACAAACAACGAGCTTGCAAACATCGCCCGTTTTCATGTTACACAAACGTGCGTGAAAAACTATCGTGGCTGTTCATCAAACGTAACCTAACTATTAGGTTAAGTCTTTTGCGAATTCGAAAAACATCGAATATAATTGTTCGTATGAATCATTTTCGCGGTGAGATTTTAATCTATATTTTTAATCAAAGTGTTACAAAACGCCCCAACGGTTGTTCGATAAATCAGAAACAAAAATGTCTATTGTTTTTTTTTTTTTAATATTTTTTTACAACTATATTTACATACACGGACAAAAATATATTTCAGAATATATTGTACCCATATTTTCTGTGTATAAGTCATTCATACAACGGCAATAAATTATAGAAATAAAATATAACATAAATATAAATTTGACCAAAAAATTAATATTTAATATATTGATATAAAAAATTAAAAATCAAAATATATTCACACTTGTATTTTTTGTCCCCGTAGGTTTAGAAACATTTTCATTTTGTGTGTAATTTAATTTTGAGGTTAGAATTCTTATGACAAAAGAAAATATAAAAAATTTACATTGTTTAATTCTTTCCCAGAAAAATAACAATTTTATTCAATTTTTTTCCAAGTCGAAAATGTACAAAGACACTCATAATATTCGACAATGGAACAACCATAACCTAACTTTCCGATTGAATCTCAAACTTGTAAATGAAAAACATAAAAAGGTAAAACTGTTTATTTCACGAACGATCCTCTGGGAAGTGCGATTTCAATTTAAGCCAGATGTGTTGAAATATTGATCGCGGGATAAAAAAGTCAAATATGCATTGGTTTATCAAGTTATCTGAAAAATATATTGCGAGGAAAGTAGCCGATGTAATCTTTCAGTGGAGATATGAATATGATACATATGGCGTAGCGCAGAAGTTTAACGCTATATATTTAACATTATCGGTCTTTTATCTGAAGGAAGCCGAGGTCGGCTTATGAGTAAATATTATGGGTTCGAGTGATCTCTCAGCCGATCCTCTTTTAGCTGAGCGTTGCATTCAGGTCCGCGGAGAGTGAGGCAGGTCGCAACACCGGGCGAGGCACCGGATGAAGCGATTTGTACGCAAAATGGCACGAGCTTCATTTTCTTATCGGCCGTCTGATGTTCACGTGTACATGAGTTATTTTATCAGCCGAGTAATGGCGCGAAGGATTTCGCAATGAAGAACTCCATACCAATGAATAACTGACTCGGTTGATTTTACACGTTTTTACTCCCCATTCTCATCTGATAGCCTTGTCGCGATTGTTCCCTTTTTATCCTCATCTTCCAACTGGTTCGAATTCTTTCTCATCATCAAGGTGTTTTATGTTCAGGATATGCTTTACGCATCGACAAAGTGAAAATAACGTTTTAATTAAATATCAAAAAGTCATTTTAATTATTAGCTCCTCGGATGAAAAACAACGAGAATTAATTTTTCATACAAAAAAGTTATTGGTTCAATCTTAACCTGTCAGTGTGTTTTTCAATCAAACTTTATCGTAACAAAAATCAGCATTCAAATCGAATTTTGCTTTTTCAGTAATAAAAGGGAAGTGGGAATTATTTTCCAGCTAGCCTACATACCCAGTTGCATGCATACCTTAAAAAAAATGGTTAATTGCAAGTTTGTCCTTGGTTGACAATTTTTACCCCACAAAAGATTTGCAACGTGCGGGCAAGGTGCGATTTGTAACAGGTCTTGAGAAAAATTTTGACATAATAACAGCTGACAGAGCTGTTATTATCGATACTAAGAGCGTACGTGCAAAGTACGCCGAATGCTTACACGCTCGAAAGTGCGTCCATCAAGGAGCTCTTAGGTTTGGACAGTGACATGACTCGTAAAAGGGCCCCCACAAAAGAACGGATGTTTTCCGGTTAAACTGGCCCATTAAAGTCGTTTGTCGATTTAACGAGCCTTTAGTTTTAACACCTGTACTCAGCAAAAATAAGACTACAACAGGCAAGGCCATTACGCCGCATTCGGGATCGGTTCATTTTCCTAAGTATGGACGTGGGATCCTAATGGCCTGCATCTTCCGGGAGGATCGATTCGCCTCGGGATTGCCACAGGCTCGTTTAATCTGCGCCAGTCTCATTGCGCCACTTAATAAAACGAAGACGCAATTAATTGCTGTGAATGACTGACACTGTCCTATACCATTAATTGCAAAACATTTACGACCGCCGAGATCTCACGATAACTTGTTGCTGAATTTCATCTTTTTGCCAGCCGGCAGATGTTCTATGAAATGCACAAACCAATTTCACAAACATGACGAGTACAAAAAATTGTTATATAAAACAAAGGTTATTATAAATCCAATCAGAAAAAAAATTGAAAACCAGTATATGCACCTTTTGAAATAAAAAAAATTGCTTTTGTCAAAAATTTGATTCATCAATTCATCGATGACACTTTTGCTACAACTTCAATTTCCATCGTCACTCTAGTTTCCAAGTTTACCACCAGGTGTCTCAATTTTTATTATTAATTGTTACAATTTTTTTCAATTCATTTTATCAACACTTTTTTTTCATTATTTTTCAATGACCAGTTGGAGTTCGGTTGGAATATTCGAGAACCTTCCAGCACGTTGGAACGAGTCCATAAAAACGAGCGCCGATTTGGGCATTTTTGTCACCAGGGCAGAGGCGCGGAGCGATTGAATTTTTTCCGCGCTCAGGAGCCGTTAATAACCTATTGTTGGATGTAGGCCTGCACCATCACACGCAATCTTTTGTTCAACACTTTGACATGTGAAAGAAAGCACATTGTTCGAGGTCATCGCTCTATCGCATTTCAGATCTTTTTATACGTCGGGGGATAGCATCTTCATTCCGCAAAGCTGTAAACATCTTTGCAGCGCGCGATGACCCCCTAAATTCTTGCGCTCTGCAGACTCGCGTTTACGAGATTGAAAGAGTTGCCCCGTGAGACAATAAGCAACGCACTCGATAGAAAGAGAAAGACAGGGCGGACGAAAAAAAAAAATACGAATGTAAAACGCAAGCGTTATAAAGACGATGATCTATTTCTGCAAAACAGTAAAACACCGAAGAGCCGCGGGACTGCCTTTTAATCTTCGGAATAAAATCATCCTCTCTCGTGGTTTACGAGATTCGGCTGCGCGTGCTTTAGACGGCCGACGGAATCGTATGAATTCTTTCGCTTCAATAAATCCTGATGCCTTTTTTGTAATTAAAAGACCCCGCCGAGATCGAAAGCCATAACGTTTTATTGACTATTACTTTGAGTTGATGTCTATTAGGAAGTAATCACAAAACCGTCTGATTTTCTCAGAAACAGATGTTCAAATAAATTTCAAACTTTTCAAAGTTTCACTGCGCTTTTTCCCCCCTCTGTGGTTACGTTCCTTTTTTTTCAGACAAAATTCCTGGCCTCTTATCAAATTAATCTCGAACACAATCATGTCGCTTGTGAATCGCTGAACAATGCTTCAAACTGCTTCTCGCGCGACTTTTTTTTTTTCGTTTCAAATGGAAGCCGACCCCGAGCGACCCAAACAAGCTATCCTGCGACCTTCCAGGTGTTGATGGCGAGGAACATTAATCGCGCCTTTTTTTCCTCCCGTTGTCTTGTTGCGGAAGCGTTGCCAGCGGCAATTTCGCAATTGCATCACTCCTCTCTTCCTCATGGCGCATGTATCAGCGGCTCATTGAGGGGCACATCGCAGCCCAAGCATAAAACGACGCATAAAGCGGGCAAACTGGTTATCGCGGATGGCGTCGCGCGATTTCCGCTTCCGGCCCTTAGGATTCGGCTTCGGATCACTCCCAGGTGGCTTTCAATCTTTCGACTGGCGCGCCGTATTTGGCGCAGAAAACACACCTCGCTTTCAATTGGCCTCGCGCGTGACCGTCCATCGTTGGATAACAATGTGGGAAAATGCGGCGTCTTTATTGTTATTGGCAACGAGAAATCTCCCATCCTGTTATATGTTCGATAAGTCGAACAAAAATCCCAACGTTCAACACCTCTCTTAATGGATAGTCCTGCACGACAAACTGTATCTGCACACGAGAATTTGTACATTTTTCATTCTATTCTGTTTCTTTTTATTTGATTAATTAATTTGATTTGATAGTAAAATGTTTAAGAATTTTGTGAAAATTTATATTCGATCAAATATTTTTGGCTGTGTTAAAAAAAAAATTACCTCAGTTTCCCATGTGGACAAAAATATTTTTTAGATTATATTTAAAATATATAAACTTATATATTTTATATATAACTCGTGTTTATGTGTTGAATTTAAAGCGGTAGGATCTTGTATGAATATAAATTTTATGAGAAATATAAATTTTTTATGTAATCTATTTATATATAATATAAAATTCATTTTCAATTATATATTAAATAAATAAAACATAAACTTTTATATTTTATATATAACTCGTTTATATGTTAAATATAAATCGTTAGGATCTTGTATAAATATCAATTCTATAATAAATATATTTTTTTTATGTAATCCATTCATATATAATATAAAAATTTATTTCCAATTATATTTCAAATACATATTATATAGAGAAAATATAAACTTATACCTATATATTTGAATATATAAAGCAACAGAGTTTTTTATAAATAAAATATTATTTTTTTATATAATAATATATAAATGGAATATAAAGATATATATTTTTTACTTATATTTTGAAATATTTTTGTCTATATGGATTGAAATAAATTAAAACTAATGTTTTCAAAACATTGGAAAACCTTCCGTCAAAACAAAACAAAAAAACGTAAACACATTTGATGTCAAGTGCAACGATCCTATTGTATATGTTTCGGAATGTGAAGCATGATTCCCACAAAGGTATTGTAAATTTTAATAAACCATTCTGCGGAAATTTCATTTAAGAAGATTTATTGAGGGTGAACGCGAGTGCTCGTCGGCCGCACTAAAGATGAAGTATCTCATCGTCGGAAGGGCTATAGTAAATCGAAAATGACTGTAATCCCGGAGCGGAATGGCGGATATAAATAGTGGATTTGTGGGAAAGTTAATATGACTGGTCGATGCACGCTGCTGATTATGATATAAATGTTTCTCCATTTTTTTGTTCGTCATAATTTTCAAATAAGTGCAGATTGCGATCGTTTTACTTGATTCCATCGTTGATTTATTTGGACTGCGAGGTGAAATGAATTTGACAGTAATGCACGTTTATAAGTATAAGGCTCGGAGGTGTTGAATGCTAGTTATCTTGGCGTGTCGATATTTTAATCTCGCGATGGTATTCAGAGTAACGGACATTAAGAATGGTATATCATTAATGCCCATAAGGATAACATTTTTTTCTCATTGATATTTTTCGTTCCTTTTTTTTACGACTACAAAGTAGGCAGTATATGATGCTCATAATTAAAAACACATTCAAACTTAATGACCGTTGCGTGGTTCTTTTTCTTCTTTTTTTTTTTTTTTTTTTTTTTTTTTGTCACAACGAAAAAATTTTCTCTTTGATCGATATCAACCGATATTTCGCAAAAATTAATCCGCCCTGACGTCATAATCGGATATTCCATCCGCAACTCAATGAAAGTTGCGCCGATTGCGAAATCCATTTTGTCGGTCACGCGGATTCGCTAAATAACACGTAATTAAACGGGTTCGTTTATCAGATGAACAGTAATCGCATTTGCGACCGAACCTCGCGCGCGACTTTCCTTCTCTCACTTTCTTCGTTCACAATCTGAACAACGCCTCCCGTCCTTGTTTTGTTGGCCGCGCCGCGTATCGTAGAAAACGCCGATGTCGTAATTACATGAATTCAATCATAACTCTTAACCTCGCATGACATAATCTTAACAACTGAATGAATAAATTACGCGCTTCGCATTTCGTGAATGAAAGTGTGAAGTTTACGCCGCCGGCTATTTTTCTATCTGAAAACAAAACTTATGAAATATTAAAAGCCTCTTATTTCGTTTTTATTCCATTGTTAAGATTTCAAAATTTGACACCAGAACATTAATCAAACTACGTACATAAACATGTTTAAATATTTTCATTTCTTTTTATTTTGAATTTTTAAATTTGAACTAAACTTGTTGAAAAAAGTTATGGAAAATTTTAATTCGACACATATTTTTAATCATTTTTAATCGTGTATAAGAAAAGTTAGTAAAATCGTGCTAGGACGGACGGTGCACAGCTGAAGCTCTCACGAATTAGGAATTTTGTCACCAAGTTTAACGGGACATTATTCGTCTTGGGTAGTTGCACGCCTTAATTATCCGGCGTAGCTCAAGTTCGTGACTTTGAGAGACGAAGTTTGTTCGACTTCGGAGTCGATGCTTACAGTGGCTGTTCGAATGCCTGAAACGTTATGGCCATCGGCATCGTGGGTCAAAGTACTTTGCCTGGACGTTCAAAGTCACGGTGGCGTAATCGCGTCTGACGTAACAGGAGAGCCTGAATAAAATTGGCACGGTAGAACTCTCTTCGGATTTCATGTGAAAGACGAACGATTAAGTTATTTTCGCCTCCCGCTTGGAACCTGTGTTCCAAACGATTTCCATCATTTTCAATTTGCATGATACCAAAAGAGATGTATACTTTATGGAGCCGCAATCACGTCAGTTTAATTCTTTTATATTTCAATAAAATCGCTCGCAGTTTTGCGGTAAACGTTGCGAATCACGAATTCATTAACCCATAAAAGTTACAGCATTATAGCTTTTTCTTTGATGTCTCCAGGGGCTTCGCGGCAAAAAATCCCACCTTTTTTTTTCTAACCACTTTTCAAAGGGATTTGAACTCATAATCTTGTTCATGGTATATTTCACAATCTGAAGGCTAAAACTCGAGCGTCTGCAAAACATTCTGCTGAAAACGAACAGAACTTGAGTTGGAAAAATTTATTTTGGACATTGGCAGTGACTTGGAAACAGAGAGTGGAGAATTTTAAATTGGATCCAGAAGTCGGAACGTAAACGAACATCGGAAGCAACGGGATCGTATTCAACCTGAGAGTTCGAGACAGACAATTTGACACCGACACATCTCCGATACAAATGAAACGTGTGATAAAAATGATAGAACGCTATTACGTGGACTTTTTCTTTCACTCGCGGCGTATCGGCACTTTCAGTTGACTGCTTTTTTAACCCGGGTAATTGATCCCGTCGGCAATGTAGAACTTCTCAGTCTCCGGTCCCCCGCGGAGACTGAAAAATCGCAAGGTTCGATATCGCGGATATCGCGTTGCGAAAGCCGCTCGCCAGATAATGACACATCCGACCAGTCACGTTTTATAATAATTCGTTGCCCTCGCATCCATCCCCACCCCCGCGCCACGCATTCTTCCTACTAATTAACCGCGAGAAATGCACACATATGTACTGAAACAATTATACGATTTACTCGTACTTCTGCGATCTAACAATTTTTTGCTACTATAAACTCTTTTTGTAATCTCACTTTTCATTCAACTTTTTTTTTTACTTTTGTTTCTCACCAACAAAGTGCAATTTGTTGTTATAATAACGAAGCTATAATTGACGAAAAAGACTGACGGCGCATTTTTATAATTCAGAAAAAAAAAGAAAAACAGATACAAATTAAAATTCATCTCATTTACATAAAAAAATATAAATTAATATTTACTATGAAGATGTAAAAAATATGGTGTGTATAAATATATGAAGACTTTAATAAAAGATATAAAAGAATTTAACTGACTATAAAATTTTTATTATTCCATTTTTCCTATCATTTTTTTAAAACATCAAGTTTGAAAATTAACAAATTTATTATTATTATTAATTTAATTTTCTTTAGAAAATCTGTCTAATATATTTTTATATTAAACGCACAGATTTTTAAGCATGTGAACTTGAACATGCGAATGCTTAATTGTTAGATCAATGAAACGTGCAAAAACGCATTCGGCCACGGCGTCTAGCGTAATTATTTGCTGCTTCCTTCGAGAGCAATTTTCTAGAGTTTTATGTTCGCATTGTTCCTGGCCGAATTAATAACTCTCGAGACGATACGCGATATACTTGATAAGTTTCGAGTTTCAACCTCAAGAGAAGGACGGAGAGAGGATGTTTTGAAATCATCCATGTCGATTTTAATTGCCGCGCGGTTATATTGAATTAATTAGTTTTGCGAGAAAAATCGTTGGATACCGATATGGAAATTGCGGAGATGCGCATCTGTAACCTTGGCCAATGTATCAACCGTTCGATCGCGCGTTCGAATTTTTCACCATCGTAACGGAAAACTGTCAGCGAAATTTTTCAAAACGAAGGTTGTATAAATTTAATCAGCGGGGGGAAGAAAAATTTTAATGAATCTGATATGGTACCAAACTGAAAAGGTTGCTGTGATGCAAGAAAGGAAAATCACTAAAGAGCATCAGATGATGATTACTGAATAAATTATAATTTTGAACTAGAATTTTGTTCAATGGATCGTTGAGGGATTGTCTGTTCATGTTCGGTTGCACGCTCATGATTGCTCGGTGTCAATTTGTACATCATTGTTAGACATGAATGGTACTTTCGCCTGACGAAACACATACTCGATTCACTGCAGTCATTAATACTGAACACGCAAGATTGCTTTGGAACTAGTGGCACAATTTTTATATTTCAACTTGAAAACAAAATGAACCAAACTCAAAATATAAACTTAATTTTAAAATGAATTTCAAAAATGATTTTTGAACAACAATTTCAAAAGTTGGAAAAAAAAAAAAATTCAAATCATGTCAAATTTTAATTGACCAATTAAAATGATTTTGATTTGTTTGTGTTTTTATATCAGCCTCAATTGAAATATCCTCTAATTACTTCATTATGATGAATTAATTTTTTTTTTTTTCAGCTTTATATTTCCACTGAGAATTGCATTTCTCCGTGAAAAAATTAATGACTTTGAAGAAGCTAATGACAAACTAACATGCGGATGAAAAACGAAAAAGAAAAAAAACAGAGAGAGAAAGAGAGAGGGATATATTTTTGCAAAAAAAGGGTCGACGTAGGAACAACAAACGAAGGGAAGCATATTGAAAGTGACAAAAAATGCATGTAATGAAGTGCGACACAATTGAGAGAAGTGGAATAGCGGAAGGCTCTGTTTTCGCAATTTCCCATCAATAATATGAAACGCATCCTTTGAAACAAACAATATCGTAAAGATTCTCGGTAAGCAATCTACATTTCTCGAAGATTTGATTCGACGGCAACATTTTGATGAACAATAACATTGATTATACCCGGAGAGCGGTCGGTGACGCCTTTCAAATACGGACTGAAAGAAAATAATAAAAAATTATTACAAAAAATTAAAAGATAGCTTGGTGGCATTCGTGCCGCAAAATCTAATAGTAAATCCAACGGTAAACGCGTAAAATTTTGAGTGAACATACTTATAATTCATTAAAAGTATAATGGCAGTGCGTGTAAACACTGTAAGTGTAAGAACGACAATTCAGCCAGTGAAACAAACAATTCAAAATCAAAAACAAGTATAGCACCAGTTAAAGAGAAGAAGAGATAGGAAAAATATTTTTTTCCGCAGGTTTCGTCGATCAATTTTGTTCGGACAGAACAAGTCTTATCAAATTCAATCAACACGACAGAAAATCTTCCGTGCATGAACATCGGTTGTTCGGCTCTCAACTATATTTATGATCCTAATTTGGCGCAAATCGCTTCCGAGAGCTTCTGCAGTCTAATTGCTGCCACCAAAGTGTAATGCACCTGCAGATTTGAAATTCGAACTTTCGTTCAGGTGGGTAATTTGATTGAATAAGCAGCTTCGAGAAGAACCGTATGAAATATACTTGTAAAAAAACAAAAGGTCGAACTGTTTTTTGTTCGGTTTCAAAATTTTTCTATGCAGCATTTGAACATTCATCACAAATTCAATCCTATTTCAATTTAATGATTACAATTTATACATTTTTCATATTATGTCACGTATCATTTTATATTATAAAATTTTATACTTTTAATTGTCACAGTTGAAAAATTGTTTTTAGAAGATTCAAGAGATATGTTGGATGGAAAAAAAATTCAATTTAAACGAAATAGAAATGAGGGTTGACTTTTTGTTTCAAGTGGCCAGGCAAAATAATGACGTACTTATTAACGATAAGGATAATTAGAATGCAATCGACAAGATCAAAATGATTATAGCCTACGTGCAAGTGGACATTTCGTTTTCAGCGGTACATTCGAAATCATTAACACTGCGTCGTGGTTGTGGGAGTATAGTGACTGACATTCACTCAAGGACACGCTATAATAAATTGAAATCACTTATTTTCGTTTTTGTTTTGCTTGTTGAAGTAATGACGAGTAATGATTTTAATCGTCGAGACAATAGCATTAAGGCCATTAACCCCCCCCCCTCCCCTTCGAATCGTTTCGGTTATAAAAGCAACTGGTCTTCGAGGTTGCAAAATATGATTAAAGAAAAAAATAACAACAATATGAAACGATCGGCAATTGTGATATAGAAAAAATCATATCTCTCATTTTTCTTTTATTGAAGTTAATAAACGTGATTACGTATCATCTTAAACGGTATTAAAACACTTTAACAGTCGCTGTTAAAACAGAAGCGAAAATTTTATGCCTGAATTTTAAACGCAATTACGATTATTGCCCGGCAAAGTGTTATGTCTTGTTTTCAAACGTATCTCGCACATTGAAACAAAGTAATTATTTTGTTCTCAATTAATATTCAAAACAGATTGCACACTTTAATTTTATTGTCAAGCATTACTTCAGTCTTGCCAAAAAAAATAAAAAAATTTTTTTATTACACAAACTTCAATTGCCAATTAATTTTGTCATTAAAAAATACTTTTTGAATTCAAGAAGAATATCTGTATAAGAATTTTCCGAGTCAGGAGTGAATGAAATTAAGGAAGACTCAAAAAATGTGTTTGAATTGAAAGAATGTTTAATTAAAAAAAAAGGAATTGTAGAAACGTTGGTGGGGGGGATAGGAAAGTGTACAGGGAGTTGATTGTACGAAGGATGATCGATTCCGGCAACTGAACACGATACGTTACACTGTTTCGCATATTTTTCGCAATCGGAATGATCGTTCGATCGATATCGACTGATCATCCGGAAGGGATCCGAACTCGCGGACGGACATCGCGAGCAATGTCTTCCGGGAACTGGGGACAATCTCGCGGAGTGTCTAGCTGTAAATTAACCGCACGATCGTCTGCGCAGATCACATGTCTTCACCTACTCTCGACGAGCGTATATGTAAAGTCAAACACAGCTGGCTTCTTACTTTTCGTTTCTTACGTTTTGCGGCGAGAGAAACAGAAAGAGAAAAAGCATCTTCGGCTCTCTGTGGTTAATGTCCCGTTTTCCCGTTTGATCGCTCTCGACGCTCCGCGATGGCGAGCATCGATCGCCGATCATCGAGAAAACGAGTCAAAGATAAGTCCTGACCTTCACAGCTGTACCGTACAAAATGCACAATGCGAAATTACAGCAGCAAACGATGCCAACGAGCAGCTAGACCAAATGCCAAATTACAGTTTCCCGATCTGCTAAATTGCGTAACCGTGTATGCATCTGCCCATTTTTTACCGATCGGATACCGTTTCGTCTGCGATGTACTCCACGGGGCATCGCGGGTTAATTTTAATGATCCCCCCCCCCCTCCCGGCCTAAAAATCCATATACCTCGCAGTTCAAAACTTCATTCCAAATCACTTTTTGTTCAACTCCAAACGATCAACATTTTTCCCCCCATTCAAAAGTTAAACTTCTAGAAACATTTCCTTTTCTATATCCTTCCTATATTTTAATGTCCTTTTTATGCTTTTTCTACATGTTGGTTTTTCTCAAAGGTTAAAAAAAAATGTTCAACACTTTTTCATGACAAATAAACAACAGTTTGAGGAATAATTTTTTTTCTCCATTTGTCCCGACAATTAATTCCATTTCAGAGAAAATGTTCCGTCGATTTTTTTTCTTTGCAGCTCTTTGCTTCTGGAGGCGGATGAAAATTTGTCAGAAAATAAAAAATGTAAGGAAATTCATCAATTGACGTAAAATTTTCATTCATACTTAGTTTATGATTTACAGCTGCGCTCAAATGAGACATTTAGTCGAAAGAAAAGGCGAAGCCCAAACTACTGTGCTACCCTTTGTTGAACTACTGAGAGAGGTCTGTGAAAAGCGACGGCCTGACAGATCGGGCAGGTACCAGCTTTTGGAAAATCTTTGACTTGACGAACCGGATGACAAATTGTCAAAAATTTGTCACCAGTGTATGTGCCATTTAAGAAAAGCAGCAATACTTTTTCACAATTGTGTTTTTCTTTTCATTCACTTTTGGAATAAAAAAAACTCATCATTAAAATTTTTCTCGACTGCCAAAAGGCGAGAAAGAAAATGTCACATTGAAATTGATGGAGTTGATGAAAATCTGGATTTTACAAAGTTACACTTTGTACGATATTTGACAATTGAACAGAATATTAGACTGAACAAAGGTTTTTGTGTGGATTGTCATAAGAAAAGTGTTGGAGATTGCGACTAAAAGTGTGTTAATGTAAATAAAAATGTGTGAAAAGAAATAGGTGTGCAATAAAATAGAAATATGTTAATAAAAAAAATCCGAGTTACTTATTGCTGATACGCGAGACAATAATAACTAGTTTGACGAAAAAGGCGCAGTTCTGCGATGATACCGATATCTTCATATTACGTAATATCTAGTAACGGTACATTATCATGGAATCAATTTTAATCATTTTTCCATACCTCAATGAATGGTACTTCATCTTCGCTTTAGATTACACTTATTATAAACATACTCGGCATCTTATTTGCGAACATGCTAATTTTTTTTTCCCATCATAACTTGATGCGCGCGCAGTTTACATAGCCTCGTATCATTTTGAATCTAAATTGCCACGGAATTTAAAAAATCCAAGTGAAATTAAATCGATTACCCGCGGAATATTTTATGCAAACTGATGTCTTACGAATTAGCATCGCTGATGACAGTAATAAATATAATATCCGTTTTTGGTCGACACCTGTCGTGTTGCTCGTCGTTATCTAAAATTAAATTAAGATCATACAACTTAGTTAACCTACATCATATTTTGTCATTATATATTCTCCATCCATAAATTTATCCACTGTCCAAACAGAGAAAAAACAAATCAACCAATTTTTTACAACACTTTTAAAATTACAAAAAAGTTTAAATTTTACAACTCCCAATTATTTTCCCTTGATTAAAACAATTAAATTTTCAAATTATGACTTTAAATTTTACAAACTGAATCTCTTAACATAAAAAAACGTTTCGTTAATTTGTTTCACCACGAGATATGTAGACTAATTTTTTCAGTTTCCCAGTCCACTCATTGTTCGCATTTGAGAGTTCGCAACACAAAAAGATTGCACTTAATCACTAAGAGAGAATAAATGAAAAAAAAACTAAGAAATTGAAAAGTCTTGAAAAGACTCACAGTCGTGTTTTCCGCATGTTTCCCATTTGTCCAGTGCGCACAGATTGTTTGAAACAAAAAGGCCGATATCACAAAGCACTGTCCAACGAAAAATTTCGCGTCCACTTCACGGTCGTGAGACTGACGTAATGCGAGATTGAACGAAATAGGGGTGGCGCAACTACGGCCGACCGATAGCGAGTGTCCCGATGGGGGACGACCTTGCGCGAGGATCGAATGAGCCTAGTGTGCTCCACTCATGGGGTTAAGATCGCGTAACAGAGCGCGTAGCAAGTAGGGAACGTGGGAGGAAGAAGAGGAAGGCCGGCCGTGAGAGGATGCTTGCGGAGTGGAGCACTGCACCGTAATGACATGGTCTAGGAGATGCCAGTCAGTTTTGTAATAACGCCGGTAAAAAGTGAATTTCCCGAGGTGGGGAAACGCGTCTAGGGCCAATCGTAGGGCCGGATGCGCTGGCCAGAACCAATCAGAGCGCGACATTCCGGAGCACTTTATTTGAGATGCTCCGTGAATCTTTGCATTGTTTATCCGTTGTTATGCACAAAATGTGATAACCGCCGCGAACTGTGACGTCACTTTACTACCCTTTGGTACTAACGCCTGTAACTAACTATTGATTAATATTTTTTAAATTAAAATTTAGTCATTCATTTTTTTTTTTTTTGAATTTTCTATTACCTTTTTTTTATCATCTTATCATCAACCTCCCTTTATCAATTTCTTTTTTATTGACATTTTTTTAATGCTTTTTTTGTAAATATATATAAAGCCGATTTTATATTTGTAATTACTCTCAATTTTGATATTTCAAATAAAAAATTTGTTCGACATCAAAATTATATTTTATCGTTTCATTCTTCTAATTCTAATCCTTTAGAAATGCATTTTTTGCATTTCATTTTTGTTGTCACGTTTTTTTAGCAATGAAATCAATAACAATTATAAATTAAAAATCTTCAAATTTTTTAATGAAGAGATAGAATCACAATTATAAAGTTCTCATGATTAAATTATAGTTATATAATAACATCGAATTCATCAATTTTTTTATCATTTCAATCAATTTCATAGTAAAAATGTTCATATATGTTTGAATATTTTTAATAAGTAGCATTCTGTTAGCAATTTATTAAAAATTTCTAAAACTAATAAGTTTATTATTTATGTATGGGTATTATATAACCCAAATATGGACAATTTATTATCCTTTTCGAAAGTATAAAGAATTCCATTTCTGTCAACCCCAGAAGTTATATTTTAATCAATACATATGAACTTCATAATTCAATAACTGATTCCAATTATATTAAATAATTACCATGTTGAATGAAATCAAGGACTGTATTACAAAACTTGCACTCAAAATAATATTACGTTGAAAATTGATTCATTTTGCTTAATTACATTAGTTATATCACCGGTCTCATCAAACTTGTTTTTTTTTTCTATAAAATCACTCTGTTAGAGACTACTTTCCAGTTCGACTCGAAGAATTAATCTCTATACACCCAAAACAGTTAGACAGAACTGTTCCTATTTCGCGAATCTAATGAAATAAATAATCTGCGATGCTGAATACTTCCGCTAATGACACGAGTTCAGTTATTAGTATTTCAAATCGACCCAGTGTGTACTTTCGTTTCTAATTGGAATGCCGCAGAGCTCATTAAAATATTCGACACGGAGAAAAATTGATTTCTCAAAAAAAACTCCGCGGGTCTCAAATCATTTTTTTCCTCCTGAGATTGTAATAGAAAAAAAAACTGTTTTTACAGTTGTTACAGCGTTACAACATTTCATTATTAGCATGAACGAAAAAAATCTATCAGTTGCATAATTGCGCGGAAAAAATGAAGCAAGAAAAAAAAATTAGAAGAAAACAAAAACAAAAGTAAACAAATGTAATTTTTTAGTCCAGCGAGTTTGTTGCAAATGTCTGTGAACAGTTAATGTCCAAAGTACCGAGACCTTTGCAGGAAGCAGAAAATGAACGAATTGCAAAGCAGTATCGAGTGTTTATGAACACCCAAACACGGAAGCCTTTGATTTGTCGGTTCGCCGCGAGAGAAAACCTTCCGCACCTTGCTTGGCACTTTGCTAATCACCGCTGATGGTGTATTTCAAAATATATCATAAAGACCACTGGTGACTGGTACTTTTCATCGCGCTATCATTGTTATTATCTGTCATTCAAGAAGACCTCAGCCACTAAATATATACAAATTCAAAAACATGCCCAGACATGAATCCCACTTAACATTCGTTTACAAAAATTCATTTTCACGTTTTCAATTTTAAATTTCAAACTTCCAACTTCTTAATTATTCAGTTTATATTTTTCAATATATTTTGAAGAACGTGTTCATGAAGTGAAATTTAATTAGAATTAAATTTGTTCGAACAAAAAACTCAAACAAAAATGTCTCCTTTTTTTCATAACTCAGATGAAAAAGTAAAAGAATACAAGCATGCAATTAAACACATGAGAAATTAAACGTCCTCGGAAGGTTTTTTCCCCCGCAAGAGAATTACTCGGTCTTATAAATTTACATGAACGATTAGTTTTTGCATCAAAGTAATTGGATCTAGGTCCAGGACTTCTAGTGTCATCTCATAAAAGTGCGTGAAATTTATGCTCAGGTTGCATTTATTACGCATTGTTACGGTCACTTAATTATTATGGGAGAGGAACATTTCATTTCTGCAACAAACGAATCCCCGCATAAACTCTTTTTCCGGTTCGAAAAGAAGAAAAAAAATAAGGATTTTACGATGCCATATATAATTCGAACTTCATAAAACCACATATGTAGACATTTTTGCGCATGTGCGACCGTAAAGTCTGATGTAGTTCATAACGTTTAATATGCCTAAGACAATTTTACAATTTTCCACATTTTTCACCGGGATGTCCATTTTGATTTTCTCGGTAGGCTTTCAACAGGTCGTACAGTAATTTTTTTTTTAATTTCATTTTAATGTTTTCATATAACTGTATGAAATTCAACTTCGCCATATCAATATACTAAAACAAGTTCCAAGATCAGCAAATGAAAAATTTTTTATCCAATTCAATGGGCTTGAAAATCCACTGAAATTAGACAAAAAATATTAATTAGTAAGCAATAAAAACTCAACATTCAATTGGCATGTTTCTATTTCAGTCTCTTGGATTTAAATGATGAAACGAAAATTGATAGATTATATTGATTTCAGTCCAGTCAAATTTAATTTAATTATAAAATTGATTTGAATTCATTTAACGATTAAAATGAAAAGTTTAATGAAATATATAAATAAATTTGCAATTTCATCTTAGATTTTCTTCTTTCTTTTAACACAATATCAAAAATTTGTATACAAATTTTTAATTGAAAATGGAAAGAAATAAAATTGAATAGAAAATGTATGATTAAAAATGGAAATTTTGCAATAGTTCCAAAATTGTTATGTTGAATCAAATTAAATTAATTCATGAATTGAGAATAAAGTTAAAACTATTTAATATAATGATAATTTGAAAAAATCGTACGAAATATATACTTTTGATCATTTTTCATCTTGTTTATTTTTTAAATTCAAAAATTGAATCAAAATCTTGAATTAAAAACAAACTAGAATTTAATTTCATGAACAATGAAAACCTATTACAATTCTTTGTATAAATCGTTATTCGAATTTTGCGAATGCAACAATTTGGAAAAACTAGTTCACAGATGTAAGTCAACAGCTCTATCAACTTAATACGGCGTCCAATTACAAGAACCAGCAGAAGCCTAAAGGTTTCGTATTCCACGAAACGTAGCGATGATTTCAGAATCGATCGTTGGCTGATGGAGGCGAACAATTAAAGCCAAGCCAATCTTTCCGGGCTGGAAAAAGAACCGTTGCGAAATTGCGCCTACCGAAGAATCGCACGGGGCGATTCGCAGCGCGGACCGGTAGCAGCGCAAAAGTTACGTTATGTTTTGTGTGTTTGGCAAAAGAGAAAAGCGGGGATCGGTAACAGAGCATCGTTCTAATCTGTGACCAACATTCGACGGAGGAATTTCAGCGGCGTTTCTGGTATTCGTCGATGGGGTAAACGTCGGAAAGCAAGAGCCGCGAGTAAAAGATAACGGGGACTGGGATAAAGTTTCCAATCTTCCTCGTGAAAACGGACTGCAGCGAAGGTTGCGCGCGCGATGGACGGGCATTGCGTTGAATGATCGATCGAACGGGACAGGGGATCCACGCCCGGAGGATTTTCACGGAGCCACGCGATGAAGTGTAAGCCGAAGAGCGGCCTCGGCGGGGGGAAGCAGGGAACAGGACGAAAAAAGAATTCCCACTGCACGCGCCTAACGGGGCCTCCGCGAAGAAATTGGCAAGGATGGCATCGCCGCGACTGCTGCGCGCGGACTTTTAGAATGAAACGAAACGGAGAGAGGAGGCGCGCAGCCGCGAGAGACCAAACGAGACAACGATGGAGGAGGACAGAGTGCAGCTCCCTAAGTTGGTTCCGGGTTCGATTCCCAGGAACAGAGCTCTCCTCGCTGGAGCTATACCTCCTAGATCTAGATGAGAGGGAACACACCAAGTCGAACCTACCGATTCACTCCTACATCCGCACGGGCTGATAAATTATTATTGTCCCCCCTCGATCAATTCGTACGCCAGAGGTCGCACTTACCTCTGACCGTACGCCTGACGATAAGCTCGCGCCAAATTACGACCCCCCGAAGATGACAATTTTCGCGACTCTCTAACAATCGCACGGCTACTGCCCCCTGCCTCTTCCTACAACGAGAATTATTTTGCCAACGTAAAATGTAAAAACCAAAACGGTGCTTATCCGTGTCACGTATAAATTGCGTATTGTTGGCAAGTCGTAAGATGCGCAGCACTTGAAAAACACCGGGGACAGGCGAACTTTGTTTTCCTTATCCCCCCTGCGACGGGTTTTTCCCATTTTCGTCCGTTATTTTTAGCTCAGAGCATCGCCGCGCGGCCAGTGGTGTAAAAGTAGGTCAGGAACTTGCGCAAAATCTTCATCACGTAAAAGCGGAATGGAGATAAGCAAATCAGCCTAAATCCGCTTGGCTTGGGGATTCATTTGCGCTTCAAGGTCTAATCAGATTTGATTGTATGGCTCCCTCGAGATGTGCCTCCTCTCCGGTTTCGATCCGGTGGGAAAATTTACCGGGAAACAATCATATTTAGATCTGATCAAACGATGATTATTAATCCGACCGTTAGCTATTTCGATGGCCAATCCGGGCCTTTTTTCTTCTGTGAAAATTGCCGTCCACGTATTGTTTGCCTTTCTCTCTCCTTACTAGTTCTTTTTCATCTGCCAACGTTTTGTTATCAGATCTCAGCCGCTGTTCGGTACAAAAAAACCAAGATCTACTTACTTCCTGTCAACAAAACAAAATTAATCAAAAAATTTGAAAAAAAAACAAAAACAAACTTGTTCCCAACAAAATAATAGTTTAAAAAATATTTTATATATCTCAGGATGTTTGTTTAGTTATTTATCTGACTTTTTTGTTTAATTTTCAGAGCCAACACTTACCGCATGTTACTCATCCTGGATCAAATGCGATTCCATGGTTGACAGTACTTAAAGTCACATCAGCGGACTTTTTGCAAAACAATCGCAAGCGTGGAAAATCATTTTCATTCAGTCCAGAGTTTTTGTTCACTTTTACCGCGATAATCTGCACATCCCTTGAACTTCCTGATTTGATTTTCCTGAAACAGAAAAAATTTTTGGAATGATCTTGAACATGTTGCATTAATTGATGATGGACGCATGATTTACGAAGCAGATTAGCGGAGCTAGGAAAAAGACTGACTGTGAGATATGAAAAGGGGAAGGAATCGCATAATGCGCCGCGGAATTGATTAACAATTCTGACACTGCTTTTAACCTTGGCATAACTTCTTCGCCGCTTTGAAAACGTCGAATGATTTGGCCACTTTGAGTTTCAACCCCTCATATCATTTAACAGCTCATTAACCACTTTCACGATTACTTGACCTCGCACAATTCAGCCTGAACTCTGAACTCTTTCAACGCGACCTTCAAAGATTATATGCTTCCTTAGGAAGTGACTGCCAGATTCACACAAAATACCATATTAATAAATCTCTTTTACTCAAAATGAAAAAAACAGAAATTATATTTTTTCCATTTATTTATTACTTGTTATGTTTGAAAAAATGAAAACCATTTATGTAACAAATCTGGAATTTGAAAAAAGTTTGCAAGATTGAAATCTAACAGATCGTTTGGAAGATTTAGATAAGTCTTGTGAGAAGAATTAGTATGTGAAAAATTGCAGGATCGAAGTACCATTGGGAATTGGTCGAGCTCCTCCCATGGAGCTGCATCGGCTCCTCTCATCGGGACACGTTTAGGAACGAAATTTGCATCGGCAAAAGTAATGTTAGTTATGGCGAATCGTAAAAAGCATCGGACGTGTTTCAAATGAACACTTCTGAACTTGTGTTCGTCAACCGGCGGAGCGCCCGACATACATAAATGTATCTCAAAGAAAAGCCAGGCGCAAATATTTCTCCCGGGATAAATAATGTATGAAGTTACAGGCAAACAATGCTTTGCCGCGGCAAGAAGAAATGTCGGACCGCATTTTTGACGCTTTTCACACTAAAATAATTACCCGAGCTCAAAAGTTTAAACATATGCAATTGTTAAGTGACCCCGGGTCGAAGGGTTTAAACACTTCGGTTTCGCGTGATTTCAAATCGTAACTTAAAAGTTTGTTTTACAGTTAACGCGGTTCAAACTTGATGAATTCACTTTTACAATTTCCTCTGACATACGAAAATCACCATTTAAATCATTTCAATAATTTTTTTCAAAATTAATTTCCAACCTTTTTTTCTTTTAAATACAAACGAGCTTTGTTCCAAATCCCAACGTTCGTTTCTCAAAATTACGAATAACATTTTTTTCATTTTTCAATTTGGTAAATTTATAAAAGAGAGGGGGAAGATAAGTTAAAATTTTTATGGGTTTCAAAATGTTTCGAATCATGAACATGAACAATAAAAATACAAGTGGGAATGAATAGCGAATGATAAAAATTGTAAAAGGCAGGTACTATGAACTATAAATTATGAGCGATTGATCATTAAGTTAACGTCGTTTGTATGACGAACAAACGCCGAGCATGAAACGGAACGAAATGAAATGAGGCAAACAATGACCTCGGAGAGCGCGCGAATTTTTCAGCGCGCAGCCTACACCCGCAAAACAGAACGTGAAAATTTGTTTTTTTTTTTTTTTTTTTTTTCAAGTAATGCGCATCGGTTCGGCACGAGAGAGAGAATACGGGAAACAAGCGAAAAGCGGCCTGGTATCGGCGCGGATAAGACCCGCGTAATAGACGGAGGTACGGTCACGCGATACTTCGTGGGGTTCACGTAGCCGATCGTCCAACAAGAGGATCACCCTGATCGTGATCCCGATTGTGCGGCTTATATTCAGCAACAAATAGCCGAGTCTTGCTACCGTCATACCTATCATAACGTAATGGCTTGAGAAATTCCGCTTGATGGCAACTGTTATACCGATGCCTGTCGCCGTGCTAATCAACAGGTTCATTTTCTACCGATTCGCCGACCGACTGAAATTGCCCTAACAACGTTTAATGATATGTATTATTTATAGACCCCAGTGAGGAAGAGCAAAGTGTAACAATTAAAATTTTTTTTCCAACAATCATCTATTTTTCGTTAAACTACGATATTTATTTAATGGAAACGATCAGATTGAAAAGGTTTCGAGAAAAAAATGAACCATTAAGTTCAAATACAGCTCGTGGAAGATTTACAATTTCGCACGGTAGAGTGCTGGTCTGCTTTACCGACTGGGAAAAATATTGAGGTTAGATAACGAGAAATAGAACAAGATTTGATGATTGAAATGTAAATTGAACAGTTCGATTTGTGATTGTTGAAGAAACCGTTGTTTAATTGTAAAGATGAACTGATTTTTAGTTTGGGAAATATTTCAAAGTTTGTTGGTTAGAAAGCCTATCTGTTTTACCGACAGAGTAGAATAGAAGTTAGGTTAAGTATACAAGCAAGAGATTTGTATAACAGCAAAATAAAAATAATATTTCAAGTTACGAGGGAACAATTTTGCAAAAAGAAAGGGATAGTCGATTTCGACTGATTCGCTCGATAAAGTCAATTAGTTTTGCTCAACTGGTTAAACAAGGCTGAATTAATTTTCGGCCGAGGAGCGCAAGTTTGCATTTTGCTCATTGACGGCAAAAGCTCAGGCTGATTACAGGGACGTAAAACGATTTTTACCACATCCGTTTCCGTTTTCGGCGCGGCGCTTTAAAATGAAGATTCCCATTGTAACGCTTCAATTTCATGGCTAAAGTCGCTCGGAAAATGAGCTAAGGATCGTTGTCCTTGAAAAGGTCATTGGTCAAAAGGATTTAGGCGCACCTGTTGCGAACGAATTGTTTATAAACTTGGGCGCTGCAGCGGCGGCGAATAATTGGTGACGCGATTAACCGTTATGAGTTCGGCCGTTCAAAAGTCCGAACAATATCTTTGTTAAGAGATGTCTCTTAAGTACACATTAAAAGGTAACAGTAAACGTTATGAGAACCACTAAATAAAGAGTAAGCTGTAAAAACCACGGGGAGTTTAAATTGGCTGCGAATTTCATCCATTAATTACCGGTTGAAAAATCGGCAAGATCGATCGGAAAGCCTAACTATCCGGCAGAGCCCAGGTCTTTGTCTGCGTCAAGTGTCGGCGGCTGTCAACGCTTAAGCGCGTCGCCATTTGAGAGAAACGTTTTCAACATATATTACCCCGTTGAGTGTAATGTAACCGGGTTTGCGCTATTACTCCATCAGGCGCCGAGTGATTTACAGGGATCTAGGCGTCTGGGTTGCGTGGCACCGTGGAAATCATCGGCGGATTCTCATTCGTCGCAATGAAAGGTGTTTCCCTTGGATACACTCGGGATGTCTGCACTATGACTTGCAAATACAATTGTCCATTGTTTCAGTTTCAATCAAAGTGCAACAAAGGACAAGTAGTCCGATGAGAAATCCCGAGGGGTAAATGAGAAGCTGCGAGACAAAAAATCGTCGGGGTTTCGAAGGGAAAGGCATCAACAAAGCCACACAAGCAAATCGCAGCCCAAGTTCGTTGATCCAACTAAAGGCTCTGACCATTAAGGTCATTGTGGGCTCGAGTTCGAGATAGTCTATCGTATTGAACTCGGGTCGATCGGTACACCTTTGTTGTTTTCTCCTCCTCTTCGGAATCCCCCGATGTCATCTCACGCTCCGCCACTTCGCGGTCAATCACGCGCTAACAACCGACGATTCACTTCTTTCGAATCATCTATTAATGACTCCTTTTGCCAGCATTTCCACCACTGCCGATATACAATTCACCATTTTCTAAATCGCCACCTGGCGACAGGACCTCTTCATCAAAATTTCCTTGTCCGACATTTTCCTTCTTTTAACCCCATTTTCAGGTTATGTACCAGTCAAAAAATGACTTCTGCATCATCAGATCTGATATAAAATAAATAATTTAAATTAATTGATGATAATAATAATAATAATAAATTTAAAAAATGAATCAATCAACAAAATGATAGAAGACTCACCTTGTTTGTATTTTGAATACAAAACACTTATTGCAATGTTTACAAACAACATTCCAAACTCTGTCGTGTGGCAGCAATGCTTATGAAACATCTGAAAACCAAAAACTTGTAAAAACAAAGGTTACAAGTAGTCTTTAAGGTTATGTTTTTTTAGTTTCTCACCAGAATGTTATCAAAACAAAAAATAAAAACGAAAGAACTTACATGGCGATTAAAAATCGGTGACGTCATGACGGGGATCATCAGGACGAAGGTGTCCGCAATAAGTTTTCCATTAACCCTTCGCTCATCGACTGTTTCAATCGAGAAGTCGAAGAGCAACAATCGTTCGCGTTCTTTTCTCTGCAACGTAGGATGAATCGCGCATATTCGCGCGCTATTCACGAGCCGATCATTTTTGTTGGGCGCATAAAAGGGAGGTGCTGCCAATCGCACTTCGCACCACTGAAATGATAACCCGCCTCCTTCGGTGGTCTCGCGCAAGGCCGATAAGACTGTTTGCCGATTGATCCCGGGGATGGAATACTGATTGGATACATTTTATCAACACAAATACAACTATCAGATAAAACCTTTACAATCAATTCAATTCATCCACATTTTTCCAATCGCGGCCAACTTCACTTTTATAAACAAACTATAAACCTACAAACCGTCGGACTATTAAGTGCATTTTGAATTCTGCTAAAACAAAAATGGAGGACGAAATCGACATCATTTCATTAGAAGGTACGAATTTAAATTTAATTTTGATTTTGATATTAAAATTATTATATTGATATTTTCAAAATGAAATGAAATTGAAATAAAAATTATTTTAAATAATTTTCAGAAGACCAGTCAGTCGTTTTGGACTTTGCCGATCATATTCAGATTGCGATAGACATCGTTCAAGTTTGGTATGCGTTGGCTTGTTATGAAGCTCAGATGGCCGTGCAGCACGTGAGAAAAGTTTGGAAGGCAACTCGTAAGTTAGAAAACAACAAAAAAGAAGACTGAAATAAAAATTACTAAAATTAACCTCTCCGATCGGTTTGCAAATTTGCAAAAACTTGTATTCATAAAAGTCGAATAGTTTTTTTTAATTTTTCGTCTTTCAGCTGGAGATTATAGATGGAAATTGAAAGAATGTAACAAACTGGTGATGTTCTACCTGGTAATCCTAGCAATTTACATCATCCACTTATGCTTTTGGATCAACGGAAAACTCCTGCAGGAATTTCTGAACATCATTTTGAATTCCGAGAGGCGAGTATACCAGCTCGTCGAAAACGAGATAGAAACATCAACAATTTCATTTATTGTTATTGCAAGTTGTCGCTGTATGCGGTTGCACATAAAGTGCACGAACCGGGGGAAATAATAGTTTTTGCGCGTACACGTGTATGTTACAGTAAATCGCAGACGGTGATCGGATTAGGCCTAGTGGCAGTTCTGATACTCTTGGGATACGTAATTGGTGTACTCTGCCCGGAACCATGGGATGCTTGCGACAGGCAAATGCAGTGACCCGTGAACGTTCACCAATGCGCTCAATAAATCTGTCTTTACCAAACGCGATACCGACTTGTCCCTTATTTATTGTTCGGATACAATCAGGATCCAATAAAAGTAACCACGAAAATAAGGGAGTCACGATTGCCGCGTTCGTGCTTCTTCCGTGTATGTCGAACTCCGACCTATTCGACCACAAATTCCAGAAACAACTCATTTCCTGTTATAATCCCTCGCCGACCGCGAAAAAAATCACGCCTCATTAAATCACGCATCTCGGCACAATTTATCCTTTTCATTTATTCCTCAAAGCCAAATTATACATTTGTTGTGCCCTTCGATGTTCGCCGCACCTGTTCATTACAACGAGCATTACCATCGCGAATAAAATTACCTTTTAAAAGTATAACCCGGGCCATATTTCCACCCCTGATAACTTTTCGGGGAAACGGCTAATTGCAGGGCACAACTTGTACGAAACCAATTCGCGATCTCTTTTATTATCCCGAAACTTTTTGACTTTATGGTTTTAACCCTTCAGCGTTCACAATTTTGAAGTATGTTACGTTTTATTATACCTTTGGCACTTTTGTATTCCGTGAAAAGTGAATGCACGAGAAATTGTTGACGGAACAATGGGTGTCCCTCGTTCGCTCAAAATTAAGCACAATTCCGACCGCAGTCTTTATGCCACACGCGTGATTATAATATACGCGCCATAATTACACGTAAATTGAAAAGAAAGAAGCCCCGCGGTAAATTGTACGGGAGAAAAATGAACGAGGCAAATTGACGAAAATCCCAGCGGTTGGACGACGGGATAATTTAAAAACGGCCGGATTGTTTTTTGAATCAGTTAAATAGTTTGATTAAATTTAAATTGCTGATTTCAATTTTGATCCCTTTGTGAGCTACTGCTTTTCTTCTCGGGCTTGAAAAAAGTTTCATTGACACGTCGCCCCAACCTTGAGCTCCAGCTTGTCGCTTTTTATCGCGTTTCTCATTTGCTGACCGACCCGTGTTAAACTGCATTACGCTGCAGTGTCTGCTGATCGCGCTTACACAAGCGACAAGGTTGAATGAATCGTTCCACTGATCCGCTTCTCAAACGAACGAACCATCGATGATGTTTCGTTGGTTTTTCATAGCAGTGACCCAGTTGAATAACACTAGACGCAATACAAGATTCTTAATCTCAACAGAATTTGAATATTATTTAGTCCCTCATTTTAAGACCTAATTCCACAGTTATTAATCCAAAAATATCTTCACAATAATATCTAATCAATTTTTTTTTTCAACATTTTCAAATGATTATGATTTGATATTCATACTTATTCATATACAATATATATAATTTATACGCATTTTTCATTTTTATAAATCACATTCATTTGAAATAAACATATAAAATTATGTGTGAATTCATTTGAATCTAATTTGGCAGACATTAGCTGATTATTTATATCTGGAATAATAATTCTTATATATCAGATATAAAATAATCATTGCCCGGATTTCAGCACGAGGAGGTTTCTGCCAGGAAATCCATATAATTTTATTCAAAAATCGACGCAGGCAAAATTGTTTTTCAAATATTACAACTAGATGAAATTTGTTAGAATATAAAGGGGAATAAAAAATGTCTATATTTTTCACAAAGTTTATCTGTTATGAGTTGAGTACCAGGCTGTGGTAAATCGGCAAAAAGTGACCTTGAAAAGTTGCATTTCTACCTCGGGATAGAGGTAAAAAATTGCTTACAAAAATGTTATGTAAGATGGTTAGAATAGTAAAAGGTAAGCAATACGGTAACAGTAGCGACGTTCGGCAGCTCTTCCCACGAAGAATCCGATCTGACACGCCTGCCCCTTGGGGGTCTGCGGAACGAACGCCAAACGACCGCAGTTTATAGGTGATGGTGCCGATTGTGACAAATACAATAACTATTTACAACCTCAATACATCGTTAGAGAAACAATATCAATAAAACGAATTTTATTATCATCTCATAGTAAAGTTCTAACCCTTCGAACGAAACAAATAGAAAACAAAATACCAACATGGCGAGAGAAGCTAGAAGAGGGGTATAAAAAGTAGGATAAAATCAACAATTTTATTACCGGGTTTGTTTTATTTAATACTTTTATATCAAGCGGATGATTTATTTCGTGCGGAAAATAAAATGAAGCATTAAAAAAATAATAATAAACGAAGAACATTGGAGCGAACCAAGTCAAGACGTTGTCCGTATCTGAACTTCGCTAACCGCAACGATTCTTGTTAGTCAGGAGTTAACCACGATGATTTTCAAAATTGTATTAATTGACATTTACAGCATCCACCGGTAAACGGAGACGTAAGAAAATAAATATGTCACAAAAAATGATGAGCTGCAATTAAAAATTTCGATGAAATAATAAAGATGATCCTTGATTATTTCTTTATTCTCATCGTTGCTTCGGATACGAATGAAGTGTAATTGCAGAGCAACAGATGGTCGATGAAAAAATCGTTCATTTTTATCCAACACGATTTTGGTTATCTTTAATAACACTTCGAGCGAGATCTGCAGGAACATAAATCACAATCGGGGTATCTTCTCACACATCAATTTCGGCTTGTTATTTGGACAAATAATCTAACAAGCAGAAATTGCTTATACAATAGATATCTCACTCGTTCTAATATTTGTACGTCATTCTCCCTGGCGCCAGCTTCCTTCGTCGTGGAATTCAACTGTTGCAACTTTCAAGAGTAGTCTTTATTATTGCGATCATTTCGGAACAATCCGTTCTCTTCTTCTCTCACGGCGCATACTTGCCGATCGTTTTAATGCCTCAGCAACAATGCACCGGTGAAAAATTCAAATTTTTCCCTTTTTCCTCAACCTATACTTTGGATTTTTACAATATTTTTTCGTCAAGTTAACGTGTTGAAAATCTTAAAAACATATCAAGAAACATTTCTACAATAAATATATTCCATCTATTTCATTTATTGAAATTCATAATTTAACAACAATCTTAACTCAAATTTAAATCATCAATTCAGAGAATTGGATTGTTTTAATTACTTTCAGTTGTTTGCGTTCTTGCGATTGGTCAAGATAATAAATCTGTTAGGGAAAAGACAAGTCATTGTCATTCAAGAATTCTTCTTGCAATGTGAGAAGTTGAACTTCCTGAAATAAAGAAAACCGAGTGACTGTCGGAGGCCCACGTGGTCGAATCATATTTATGAAACCACGAGGGAAATAGTTGCGCCGTTACGTAATACAATGACCCAGTGATATGTGAGAACACTTTGCAGTTTAATTATGTGTCTGATTCTATCTTTACGTTTAGATGCTCATAAGGAGGCACGAAGAAAAATCACGGATTTCCCATACGATATTTGCTGTTAATGCAAAGGCATCCTTATCATTATTCACGGGTTATGTCTTTCACCGTTATTTCGCGAATCTCACAAGATCTGTATCGATTGCAAATCAAGACGATAAGAGCAGACGAACAAAAATGGTGGCAAGGAACCGTTTGAAAGTAAAACTATAGACTGCCCTACATTTTAAAACAAAAGATCTTCATTTTATTCGAGGTTATTTTTATACCCTTTTTATTCTATTTTTTTTTTTTGTCCGATTCCACACCTCGCTACGTGGAATCTATATGCAATTGCTATGCAATATGCAACCGAACAAAACTCGGGGATTGAATTGCTAAAGATGGTCCGTTATGGTTGCTTTACATTTTCTGCCACTGAGAACTCGGACTATCTTTTTATTTCAGCACCGACGAATATTTGATTAGCACGATCTGTTAATTATTTATGAATGATTGAAAATTCATTCAAACTTGGACCAACGGCCAGGGAGATTTGCGCGTTTTTTTTAAACGTGCTACCTCTGCTGGCGGTTCACTGAAACAGAACCTTGCGCCATCTAGGAATCATTTTTGGAATCTCTGTCCAATAACAAATTTAGTTCTCTAGCTATTGATTTAAGTTAGGAACTAAAAATGAAAATTAGAATGTGTACACAACTTGTTTCTATTCGCAATTATCAGATACGTTTGTTTCATTGAAAAATACAAACATCTTTAAACATATACCAACCTGTATCAACAAATTAGAATTGTGTACCAGGCTAATTTAACCTCAACCCATCTGAACATTACATACACACTTCATTTACTCTGTTAGCACTCTCCCTTTGCTATCGTTGCGAATCTCCATAAGTGCATGGTACAATGGTGTGTGTAACCAATCAGGGCACGAAGTTATTACTTCTCTGTTAAGTAGAGATAGACTAACCGGTGCGCGTTAAAAATCGACCGTTTCTCGTACAATGTTCACTTCAATCATGATTTATTTTATTCATCTTCACATATTTTTGAAATACAAATTCGAAGGTTTTTTTCTAATTTTTATACTTTGTAAAAAGAATTCATACAAAAATTTAAGCTATCATCTAAAAACAAAAATGTATTCATTACTCCAATATCAGGTACTAATCATAAAAATCATTGTACCAAATTCTTGTATAACTTAAAAAAAAAAAAATGTCAAATAAGAATTTTTTAAAGTCAAAGTGAATGTCTCGTCTTCCCAACGGCTGTACCGTCAACAAAACACTTTATCGCTAATGTTGAATAGCCTAACCCAACAAAACTTTGACTAACTGACTCATAAATGTCAAAAATGTTTAATTTCATAAACGAAATTCCTGCTTTCGTGGCGTCGGAACTTATGCATTGACCTTAACATTGGAAAATATCTTTGCGTCATTATGTGTAATTTATCATAATCTCGTAATTTTGCATACGCACAGTCAAATACAACATATACAATAGTACCGTAGCATTTCACTTAACGGAAGTGGTCGTTTTGAGTTTCGCGTACACCAGTCTGAACTGAATTTTAAGGTGCAAATGCTCGCAAGATGTTCATGTCTGATATTATTAGTCATTACTTTAAAGCCAAATGATACACGGAGTCGGGGCCCGACCATAGCAATCGCACTGACTTCTGTGAGTGTAATTCAAGTTTTATTGCATCGACACCGTTCAATTACCAACAAAGTGCATGGAATTTACAGAAGACTCTCGGGCAAAAATGAATCGTGCCACGAGCTGAACAGTCATTGATTTATATCGCATTTCAATAAATCGATCCCACTTTATCATCTGGTCCCGGAACAAAAAAATCAACTAATGGCTGATGTTTGTAAATTGAAAGGAAAAAAAAAGAACAACGACGCGAGCCAAGAACGCACACACGTGCGTTTTGATTGATTATCAATAATCCTAATTACAGTCATCAAGTCGCGCGCGCGATGAGCCTCGACGCGCGTCTGGACGAGCATTTTTCGACCTCAATTAATGCTGGTCCAGTTATTTATGACGGAGGAAAAAAAAGGAGCACCGGATAAACGACTGGGGTAATCCATCCGACTGGATTCCATCGGGGAATGTGCACAGGATCATTTCAGATCAATGGCAGAGCCAAGCGAGATTGATATTAAACATTCCTTTGGCGCGCGAAACAAAAGACGCGTCTCCGCGGAAAAAAAGGGGGTAAACTGGTAGCCGGGGAATTGGTCTCGTAAACGAGAGTCTGCACCCACTTTGGCAAAGTTTCACGACGAGTTTTACTGGTGGAAAAACGAGGAAATAAAAACAAAAAGGGGAGAGAGAGAGGCACACGAACGAGCAAAACAAATAATGCCAAGGTCTTTGTTCTGTGTATAGGAAGTTACGTAAAGGCGCATTATTGAAACCGCGACAGCGTCCATGTTTATCTTATTATGTTACATAAGCGTGCATTCCACTTGAACTTGCATCATTCCAGACCATTGAACGACCTAGCAAGGTCAACGCGGCTCACTCTCAAATTGCTCCCCGAGCCTGCAATTTGCATGTTGAGTGAATCCTTCGGCGAATTATTAATGCCGGATCATTTCTCCCGCGCAACGCTTTGCTCTACTGAGTGAGTTGATTTTTGTGCGAAAGCACACACGATATCCGAGGAGATGGATGGGCCTTGGAAGAGGAAGGAAGAGACCTCTGGGGCACACCATTTCTCGCAGGAGTTATGGCATATAGGAAAATGAAAAATGAAAAATGAAAAAAATGCGATTAAAGATAATAATGAAGAAGGATGGAGCGTGTGGGGCAATGAGTGGATGATATAAATTGAAGCCAAAAGAAGAGAGGGACAAGTTGGAACAATAACCACAATGAATTCACACGGCTCGAGGCATTAGGATAGCGGTCTTAGCGGTAGATCCGTCATCCATTTGCATTGGTGGGCTTATACGAGAAAGCATTTGCCTGGCAATTTGCATCGCAGTCGGTTTTGCCGTGACACTAGAATTTTAGATGATTGACGCTTGGCGTTTCAGAAGATTCATTTTATTGGCGAATTGAAATCAACACTTTTAAATGAACGGTCACTAATGGAATAGTAATTTTTTGGGGTCCTTTAAAGACGACTTTGCGTTGCAGAAAAAATTATGGTTTTTCATCCAATTATTTTTCAATTATTTCATCCACTTATAATATAATAATTTATGAAAAATAAAGAATAAAAATGTGCGAAGTTTGATTTTTGACATTTTGGAATGTTGAAAATTATTTAGACATTTTTTTATTGCTATTAATGTTACTAACTTTTTATTAAAAAGAAAAAAATTCGTATAAATTGATTATTTATAATTTTATAATTAAATTAAATTTTTAATTTGAATCAAAATATCTCTCCGTCCGTCAATTAATAAATTGCTTGTTGAGCAAAAGAGAGAAACACAGAACATTGAACTTGTTGAAAAGAGACAAAAACTAAAGTTGTTCATGTTGTTTTGCAACGAATCGTTTAATTTATGGTTGTATTTTATTGTTCAGGTTAATTGTCTTTACTATGAAACGTATTTTTAATTACTTTTTGAAGAAACTTCATAGATGAATTAATTTCAATGCTTCCGGAAAAAATGTTATAATTTTAAGCTTCATAATTTCAGTCTTGAAAATTATCTAATGAAAAAAAAGAAAAATTTCATTTCAAAATGTTTCTACGAAAATTAGTGAATAAAAGTTCCCTGAAAATTGCAAAATTTCTCTGTACACAGCAACAAAAATGAAAAATCAGAAAAGAAAATCTTGGGCGAAAATTCTAAGACGAAACTATTCATAAGACGTTGTTTCAAATTTAAATAAAGCAGAGCATCGTCCTGGGAAGAAGAATGTTTAGAAGGAGAGGAAGTATTCCTCATAATTACGGGTTGTGTGAACCAACCTTTGAATGTCATGTACTGTCACTTTTGATTCAGCGATAGAGCCGTCTCGCTCGGCGAGTTCGCCTGCAGAAAGATATATCAGAAAATTTTTCCAAATCCAATTATCACATCATCAGATTTACACGCATAGTCACGTCCTTTGAACCGATCATTTACTAATTCAGAGGAATATTCGTCCGTGAATTGAGATTAATCGAAAACCTCGGTTGACTTTGAAACGGTTTCGCGAATAATCAAATATTTCTGTCCGAACAATAGCGGTATCGGAGTTAATTACAAGCCAAGTACCGTCACAATGATTAGGCCCACGGTCAACAGACCCGCGTTGGTTTTTCACAAGGCCTGTGTCATCAAAATTTAAATCAACTTCATTGTTCTCGCTGAAAAATGTCCGAACAATTTTTAATCCCCGGTCAGAAGGAAAACGCTTGATTTCTCGCCGACACAATATAAAAGCAAAGGAAAAAAAACGATCCCGCGTTGCAATACGCGATGATTCAACTTTTATTGCAGAAACATAATTATCAAAGATGACTAATCGTTTAATCAAAACAAAAAAAGACGCGCCTTTTTTTCAACGCGTTTCAATCCGCACTTATCATTTCAAATTCGCAAACGAGGATACAGGGGCCAATTTTGTTTCTTTTGATTTCTCATTCAAAAGAACTGAGTCGAATGTAAAACATGGGGGGGGGGGAGATCGTGCTTATCGATAATTCGAGGAGGGGATTGCGAGCATGTGGGTTAAGGTCGCAGGGCTGCGCCAGGATGTGTTGAAAGTGAAACTGCCGAGTACCCTGAAGTGTAACTCGTTCTTTTTTACGACGGCGTATTTTTTATTATTAATTAAATGAAAAACTTCGCGACCGTTTTGAGGCGCTGTTGCCTCGTCGGAAAATTCAGCGGCTATTAGTTCGCAGACAGATGCGAAGGACGGTATTTTAAGCGCACGACACATGGCGCTCGCTGGATTACGACTTAATTAATTATCCGAGTATTGAACCAGTTACGCGTACTGTTAGTCCGCGATTTGAAAAAAGAAATTATGAAATGTCGACGCCGCAAGTATGTATCACGTAACTGTGCCGCTCTTTTCCGAGTGATTCGCGCGCGGCTTTGATTACCATCTTGCGATGTCACCAAAATCCGTTATAATATTGAGAAAAGTTATAAACGCAAAACGGTTAATGAAAAGGCATCGTGTTGATAAAAAATCATGAACACATTCTTTTTATTTCATTCACCAGCTCGAACTGTTGTCGAGGTATATATAAATATTCAACGCCCATTCACGCGATTCATTCACGAGTTACACAATATTACAGGTATACATTCGCAAGTAACAATAAATAGAAACGATATAAATAAATGCAATCATTAAATAAGCGTACGAAAAATAAAGCAGTAAAAAAAAAAGGAAGTTGAACGCATCGTTTTGGAGCAACATCAAGTTATGTACAAAAATTGTTCTTCCGTTTCTTTGTCCGAAAAAGTAAAATAAAGATTGAGTTATAAATTTAACATAAGAAAATTCTGCCAAATTTTTTGTACCCTGCCAGACGCTATTTAAAAGTATAATTTTGTTATACAGTTAACAGACAAAGAAACCAGAACATTTTAATCTACGGGGGACAATTTGAACGTTTTCCCCGTAATCACGATTTCTATGTACAGAATATCATTAAATAACGTTGAACCTACAATTCATTTTTTTCTACAAAATGAAACGCGTCCAGTTGCACAGCCATAATTCAACCCGACCGGGTCGCAATTTCCAAAGTATTGTGTGCTGCTCGGTGAGAGGAGAGTTACACGCTGATCAATTCACGCTATCCGCGCTATTGTCTTCTTGTCCGTGCTGAGCGCTGGTATGCGCACAGGCCTAAGTGCCGAGCCACTCGGTATGGTAGCCACTTGTGCTTACAACGAAAAATCATGGCAGAATACATTTGCTTCAAAAGCGTATCGGATTGAGCGCGGTTCAATAATGAAATACGCGACTGCCAGTTGACGCTGTTGCGCTCGCCAGAGCTTATTTCACCTTTTCATCTGACTTTGGGACGAAGATGATCAGCACAAAGCAAACTGAAATTATAAATTTGCATTAGTCTTGCAACTCGAGAACAAAGTGTTTGATTTCAAAACTGATAGCCCGCGGTTGATATATTTTTGCGATAGCTAACTCAAAAACTGCCGTTAGAAATTTGTAGCTTGTAAAATGGGCTACAATAAACAACCGACCTTTTTTTTTCTTTTTTGCACGAACAGAAAAAAAAACCATTCGTCTTGAAATTTTTCTTTTCGTTTATATAAATTTCTTTTATTTTTTATTCAATCTATTTATTAATTGATTTTAATCGTGTGATTTTTTTTCTTCTTAAGTTTAATTTGTGTTAATGAAAATATCTTACCGAGAACAAACGAAGCCAAGGATGAAATTGATATGAAACATCCGTACTGGAGTAAAACTGGGAACAAAACGCTGCCGGTGATGGCGCCGATTCTGCCAAGCATGAGGTTGAAGCAAATTGCGGTGGTTCTACAAAACGCATAGAGAGATGGATTAGATTGAACAATAATGGTTTATCAGTTCGGCGTGTGAATCAAAAAATATTGTTACCTCAGCGAGGTCGGGAACAGGTTTACAGTAATTGTGATTACGAGGTTCGCAGTCACAGCCATTAATGCCACGAATAAACAAATCAAAACCAGCGTCATGATTGTGCTCGTGGACCAATTTATGGCTAGTAAAAAGCAGAATGGACAGGCTATCGTAAACACTGCAACAAAAGAATGAAACATTTTTAATTAACAGCGAATTCAACATTTTCCATATCAGATTAATAAATTTATTCATTGATAAATTTGAAAAAAAAAACTTTACAAAACTTTAAAACTGTTTTACTGATTGGTATTTTTACTCGACGAATTATTACTGTAAAATAATTTTTGGACTTACGGATTAATTTTTTTGCCTCGATGTAGGAAACGAGAATTCCAGCGATGAAGATCATAATTATGCTTGTAGCGGCTATTATCAAGTTGTTTTTGTAGACATCTGTGTTACCCAACATCTGCGAAAAGGTGTCAGTTTAATCATTTGTATTGTACAAAAAAAAAATCAAAAGGGGATATAAAATTTAGACTGGGGATTGAACTGTGACACTTACGACGATGCAGGTGGAGCCATCATCTGTCCGGTTGACTTTAACTGAAGCGTCCAAAATTTGACAGAAGGTTGACGAGGCGTGGTCGCTCTTTTCCAACACCGCAAAAACATGCGGCTGCCAGAGACGAATTGTATTGGCTCTGAATTGACAAAAAAGAAGCGAATAATTTAGATTGAATTTTTTAGTTAATAATTTATTTTGAATTTTAGTTTTCTATTTATTTTAATACTCACGATAAGTAAACACAGAACTGTCCCATAACAACGAGCAGAAGCCTGTACAGGTACCGTTTTGTGAAAAGAGGTTTCATTTGTTTCAGGCCATTTCGCAAGCACCCGGAATTTTTTCCCTCGTTCGATGACAATGACACTTCGCCAATCGGTTCGTTCAGAAGTTCGTGCTCCAGTGATTCGACCTGTCGAATGAAATTGAAAATTATCCTCAAGAAACAGACTTGTCCCCTTCTCACAAAATTTGTGTTTGAAGAATTTATGCATTCAAATGATTCATGAAAATTGATCGACGTCATTTGCGTAATTACACTCAGACGTACGAGGATAAAAGTTGGTTAAATATTTTTAGACTTCTTTGAGAGGCACAAATTTGAATGTTATTTATTGCTTATGAAATTACCGGGTAATCGTCTTTAGGTTTGCCAGTGTTTGATGAAAACATCCTTCTAAAAACATCCATTGCTTCCTCGTTACGTCCTTTGCTCATCAAAAATTTCGGACTTTCCGGGAAGAAACTTAGACAGATCGCTCCGACTAAAGATGGCAGTCCGCAGAGAGATAAGAAAATACGCCAAGAGTTGTACTTGAAGAGCAGCTGAGAGAAACCGTAGATCTCCAAGTTCCAATCTTGTGGTATCACGACTAAGGCTAAAACTAAAAAAAGAACAAAAGTTTTAATTTGTTTATAAAGCCATAAATCTAGTTTTATCATTTTTAATTCATTTTTTTCTTTTTAAAAATTGAACTTTAGTTCAATTTCTTTTTAGTTTAGTTTACCTCCATTAATAATGTTTCCAAAAGAAGCAGCCAGGGCAACTCGTAGTAGAATTTTTGCTCTACTATTTTGTCCGTGGAATTCTGCACAGTATGAGATCATTGATGGGTAAGCCCCACTAACTCTAAAATAAGAAAAAGAATCACAATGAGTACCGAAATCTAAATAACAAAAAAAAAAAAAAAAAACTTTTGAAGTAGAAATAATGAATGTTTAAAAATTCAGTTATGAAATGGAAACTTACATAAATCCACTGAGGAACTTGAAGGCGACTAAAATCCAGGTGTTTTGTGCCGAAAGTCCGCTAAGGATATTGCAGATCGCATCAGCTAGATATCCATACACGATGATATTTCTTCTGCCAAATACGTCTGCTAGGAATCCCCATATTAGAGAACTCGACACCATGCCTAAAAGACATTTTCATTAATTGAATTTTACTTTTTATCATTTGTTACCATTTCTTTTATTTTTCGTTTTCTCATTTGGTGGAATTCCATTTGACAATTTGTTTGTAAATACCTGCATAAATGCCTGCATTTAAAATGCCTTTGTGTAACAAAGTCAGTTTCAAATCACACTCCGCGGGAGTTAAAATCATCGAAATATTAGCAGTATCGATGTTTGTGGCCCAAGAAACTGGGATGATTGATAAAAACAGGAGATAGTGAAATCTGCCGATTCCTGTCTCTGATATTGCATCTTCAAAATTTGCTCCTTTGAGCTTCGCTTTGGGAGTTTCTTTTTCATCAATTGCTAAAAACCAAAAAATCAATTCAATTAATTTTTGAAACAATTAAGTAAATAATTTGGAATCAGTTACAAAATTTAATTCTGTGAATTAAATTTTTGTTTCAAATTTCAACTTACTTATTTTGGTTTGGTTATCATCTTTGGTACAGAACATGGCTTTGCTCTTGAAAAAATGTTTCAACGTTTCCACGAACATTTTGATGGGTTGTCGTTTTGACTTGTCCAAGACATAGTTGACTCGTTCATTTATAGTTTATAAATGACAGGGATTCCTCAATGCAGATGAATTTTGTCAATGAAATGACGTCCGTTAATTGAAAAGTGGGAGATACGAAAATCGCATCCCGAACATCTCCACGCACGGCGAATCCTATTAAGAACAAATTATGCAAACTCTAAACGTCACGAAATAACGTTAGAAACGTCCTGCGTGACGTTTCTTAGTCTCATTAACTCGGTTCGATGTGACGTTCAGTTTCGATTCACACACGCAGACCAAGAGATTATTCTCAGATAATTAATTGGCCGAATTAAAACCGTACCTCCGAGGAACTATTTTTAACTTTATATTGCTATTCAAATTATCTATTCATTTTTGCATATTTCCTATCATTGAAACGGAAATAAAAATCATAACGTGACCAATTTCGTTTAATTTTACATAATATGTAAATTTATCAAAATGACAAATTTTTTAATTTTTTTTTAATTTTTATAAACTATAAACTTTTTTTATCGTTTTATTATTGTACAAAAATTAAATTTGGAATTTTTACGACTTTTAAAATTACAGTAGACTAATTGCTTTGAAAAATTGTGAACGGGAAATTTTCTACTGATTCGAGTTGAACAACGGAAAATCCAGAATGATGGGTAATTCTGTGAATTTGTTTCTTTTTCTTCTTTATATGTGTTATGCAATTAAGACAAAATTTATGTCATTACAATAAAAGTCTGGAAAAATTCTTAATTTTGAAACAGTCAAGTAAACAAGTAAAATAAAACAATAAAGATCCCCACGATAAGATTTTCAAACATTTACTATTTTATTTTATCTTTTTTAAAGTATGATATTTTACTTTTCAATAAATCTTTTCAATCACATTCAAATTAATTGAATTTAAATTATTAACATTAAAAAGTTTATTGCAAATTTTTGATATTTGAATTCAAATTGGCACTTACTAGACAAATTTTTTGTGTCAGGTGGAGCAATGTCTCTTCGTCCAACTTCACTCCATGTAACTAGACCGAAAAATGCCTGTAATAAGTTAAATCCCCGAGTGACAACACGACCGGATTTACTTAATGTTACCCGAGTCTATGCAATATTTGAACCGCACGACTTCCCACTCAAAATTACCGAACCGCGCTTCTTCGGAAAAACTTTTGTCGTTCACTTCAACGAAGCCAATCATCTCAAATCTAAAAATAAAATTCACCTAAAAGTGAAACATATCAAATAAGAAACAAAAGATCCGACTAAAAATATACAACAATGGATTTGGCGCACCAAAAATGAAAATAACAAAAAAAATCACAAAAGATGTAAAAGTTTCGGGTTCCGTTATCTCTAAGTGTTTCAATCATTTTGCAAAGAAATGCACGAAATGTCAAATAAAGTCAGGAAACGTCGTTCACGATGATCGACGATGCCGAACAAACACAATTTGTACTGCGATTTGCCTAAACGACTTTTTTTTATACCTTAATGCAAAAAAACTGACGGTAATATTTTTTTTAAAAAATGACAAACAATTTTTGTTTTCGCCACTCTCATAACGTTTTGAGCTTTTGGTGGTGAATAAGAATGTTATGATTCTTGCTCCATCATTTAAGCACTAACAATGAGCCTCGGGGCAGTGACGTAACCGCGTATGACAATTTTTTTTTTCGTGCTATATATGATCATTATTTCGTCCAACCACGTGCATCGTCAGGCGATTTTTATCGCTTTGGTTGACTGTTTCCGCTCGAAAATAAAAGTTCATCTTATTTTCGTCATAATTATACCAAAGTCTTATTTAATAACATTATTTCATTGTCTTATAACATTACAAACTAAAGTTGCAATAGCATTCAGTCGCGGTTCTGTTTCGCAAGTGATTACCAATGTTATTTCAATCAAAAAAAAGGTAACATTTTCAATTAGAACGTGGACAATTTTTCGGTAAACTTTTTCTTTTTCATTGTCATAAATAACTTTTTGAGTCGCAGTTTGAGTGACAGTTCGAAGTTGGAGATTGACAGTCATTCATATAAAAGTCATGAAGTTAGAACATATAATATGTTATCAAGAAAATTTATTGCACGTCAATTGAAATGTAGTTATCCTTTGAATAACATTTTGTGTAATTTCCTTTTTGAGATTTTCGATGATGTATGCAAGATCTGTTGAATAATATGTGATTTTGTTCAATCGAGTTTTATTGTCAATTTTTTAAAACGTAAAACGATAACAGCAATCGAATTGTACAACAGGAGTTTCAGATAAAAAATACTTATTGTAAAATCGGTATAAAAAGATAATAAACTTTACATATAAAACATATTTGGCACAAAACGAGAGATCTAAAATGTCATCGGTTCTTGTTTGTTTGCAAACAACGACGTCATACACGTTTTGATCACTATATCATCCTTGGTATTATTCTTGAAAGTGCAATCCTGTATCCTCGTTTCCGAAATATTTTTCAACACCTCCAGGCCTCCACTCATTCCATTCGGAGAAGACGTGTATTTTTCAGTTTCTAATCTGATGGCTGATTCTTTGAAACCACTAAAATTACACTCTGTCGCTACTAACTGAGAATTATCATGAACCTGAAACATAAAAAATAGATTTTAAGAAATAGCAAATAAATTAAAACTTAATACTTTTGCAAAAGGAAATCAAATTACATGAACTCCTTCAACACATTCTTCAAAGTTACAACGATTCAACGACGTTTTGCCGTCTTTGTAAATCACAACAGCGCTCCCGAGAGAAGAAAAGGTAACATTTTCAGCGACGAATTTTGCTCCAGGCAAAACTATAACTCCCAATTTAACAACACTTTGTTTCGATGCAAATATTTTGCTGTTTGTGATCTTGACGCATCCTTGCCTGACAATAATACCAACAATCAGATCTCCAAGATCGATCGATACATTTTCTATAGTCATCTACAAAAACAAAATTCAATTTAAAGTCAAATAAATTATAAATTGTAAAAATGCGTTGGAATATTTGAGATATTCTTACATCGCCTGTGAAATCAAAAAGTGAAGGCCCGAATTCGATTTCTGTGGGTTCAATAATTGTCTGTTCCTTTTCACCGATTCCTTTGATCGTTCCACCCTCTTCTAATCCACCCGCACTTCTAATTTCGTATTTCCCGTTGCCAAGAATAACAAAGTCTCCCGTTTGGGAACTGTCCAAGGATTCTTGCAAACTATTAGTGGTCCTAAAAAACAAGACAGAATTAAAAACTTATTTTAAACTTGCCATACATTCGAGAAAACGAGATTTATTGGGTAGAATTTTATAAACCTTATGAACGTTTCCGGTTGCAAAAAACTCCGGGCTTTATTTAACGAAGCAATTGTTTCGTCCAAAGATCCTCCTAGCCAGACGAAGAAACACTCGACCTGAGACTTTTTGTTAACATCCACAGTACTCTGTGTCTCATAATTTTTCGTTAATATCTGTCGCATCGTTGGGTTCTCTAAAACCTCCATTTCAGTTTTAATTTGCTGCAGACGAAAATGATACTTCATCAATTGACATGTTTTATCCTGATCCAGTTGAGCTTTTTGATCTTCATCATCATCCGTGATGTCTGACTCTATCTTGGAAATTTTTTCCTTTATATCTCGACCTTCTCTAATCAGACTTCTTATGACTTCGCAGGTCTTTTTTGATATCTCGCCTTTTTTCATGTCGAAGAACAACCTGGAAATACAATCAACATTTAAAATTTTTACATTTGTTAAAAAATTCAATTACTTTTTTTGCGGTATTGCAATTTTCAATTTTAATATTTATATTAAATCATCAGATGTTGTACCTAATTCTAGTTTCCAGATGTGCTGTAACCCAATCGGTATTTTCATCACTGTCATCGTCCCAAGGCATCCACAAATAATTATAGAAAAATCTTAATTGATCTATACAATTAGCAGTTGTGACCAGATCCAAATCGTGCTCCTGCTGTTTTGTTGGGTACAACTCAATCAGCGGCACGTCATATTTTTCAGGCAGAGCAACTTCGTCCTGAACTGCGACAATTTTTACCAACGAGGAAAGGTCGTCATAATCAACACGTTCCACCTCGACTAAAACTATTGTCGGATAATGAATCTCAAGCTCCTGACAAGTGCGGCGAGATATTTTCCACAGTGCTCGCCATCCTACGGGCTCGATGTTTAGCTCTAAATAAAATCCCCACTCGGGCCAGATTTGTGATGCTGGTAAGGTGTTCTGCAGGATCGAACGATCTTGTGTGTAAAAAATGTCTTGGTAATCTGCTAATCTTTGCTGTAAACTTTTGTCAAACGTGTAGATCTCCATTTCAAATTTTTCATCAAAAACCTGAAAGAACAAAATGTATATTAGAAAACTATTCAAACATGAAAAACACATGACGTAAAATGTTTATAAATTTTAACTTTTTTTTTAATTTTTCAACTTCTAGTTTTAATTTCATTCATAAAAAAACATGTTTTTGTTTAATTTTAGCATTGTGTTTACTATTTTAAAAAATTGACATTGCCAAGAGTTAACCTAGAAATATTTTTTTTATTTTTTAAAATATACGGTTTATTATTTTAGAAAAACTATCGTGCTTTTAATTCGAAAGAAATTTGAATTTTAAATGAAACCGTGAAATCAAAGGTGTAAACAGGATGCATTCAATATT
>JAAMPD010000154.1:80903-133802 GCA_025266255.1 Trissolcus basalis
TTATAGATCTTCTAAAGTGCCAGACTTTGAGAAACTTCTTTTTATTTTTTCTAATATAAACAATTGTTTATTCCAAAACACTATTTAAGTCTGCCCCTAAAACCGTTGACTCTTTTTGTGTGTCAAATAATTGAGCGCGTTCGGAAACTGCGTGAGAGAGAAAACTGACTCTGTAAGAAAGAGAGAGACAGTTGCAATGAATTCGGATCACAGTTTGAATTTGATTATCAATCAATTTCATAATCGGAAATGAAAATAAAAATTTTATAATCATAACATTTTATATTTTGGATATAAAAAATGAATACAATCTCATTGTTAACAACTATATTCTAATTTACATATTTGATGTTTAATAAATTATCTTAATCCATATCAATACTGTAACAATTATTCTTCTCATTTTCAACTAAATTAAATCATAAAATTGACTTTTCGTAGTTGAAAAGAAAGATTACAACAATACAAAATTCCAGCAGATACCTAGAGAGGCTTAGAAAAAGCAAAGAAATCAAAATGAAGATTTCTTTTTGATGGTAAATGGTGTGGACGTCGGTATGTCATTGAAGCTTGAAACACCTGTGATATCGCCATTGAAGGAAGACATCATTTCTGCAGACGAGAGCAAACTGTTTTCCAGGACCTCAGAAATTATTGATACTTCATCTTTATTCATATCACTGTAATAAAAAACAACACGTCAAACAACCAATATTTGAATCAATATTTTATCTTTGATAAACTAATTCTTTTATCACCTTGATGCTTCCTCCTTTTGTTTTTCATAAAAATATCCGTGTTCTGCCAACAACGCCACTCTGTCTTCATAGTTCTTTTTCAACTGTTCTACTTGCTCTTCGGCTTTTTCAATTGTTCTTCTCAGCTCATTATTTTTCTTTCTTCGATTATCTCTCATCTCAATCAAAGTATTCTGCAAACGAAAACAAAATTAATCAAACCTTTCTTCTTTGTTTAAAAACTCTTAATATAAAAATGAAGTTTAAAAAAAAAAGTAATCAGCAAAATTCCATAACATAATCCCAAATTTCCAAAATTAAACCTTCTTCTCTGCAAATTCCTCGCGTAACTGATTGACAATTTCTCTGACTTTTTCAGGACTATCGTCGCCGGTCATGAACACGTGAGGCATTTTCCAACTTTCTTCCACCTCGGCAATGCCATTGGTGAGCTCGACAACCTTAGAACTCACGTCATCAAAAAACGAATCCATCGCTTTTTCTTCCGTAGACATCTTACAAAATTGTTTAATCGATCTGAATAATTGTTTACAAACAACTCAGAAATCCTAACTGACAATAACAAAAGCGTTCCCGCCAAAGTCCGTTAAAAAACGCAACCGTCTGAAGTTGGCTGCATTTAGCATTGCTGCCAACAAGTGAAAACAAAAAAGGGTTCAAAAGCAAGTCAGTTGGTACCAACTGTGCCAAACGAAAAGTGTCTTGGCGTTGGCATTGTTCAGCATTGTCGGCCATTCACGCCCGCAATTCAGACTATCGCTATGAGTGAAGAAGGAAAGTTGAACAGTGAAACGACGCTCGAAGTGCCTCACTTCCAGGCGCCGCTGATCCAGCACAACCCGGACGGATGGGGCCCGTGTGAATTGCCAGAACAGTTCAAAGACATCCCCTACCAGCCTTACTCGAAAGGCGACAGATTAGGAAAGGTAAGCCACGTTTCCTGCACACTTTTCAAACTCCATTTTCGTCCAGCTTTCACTCGAATATCACCCAATTATTCCTTTGCTAATTTTCTTCTTGTTTTTTAGATTTCTGATTGGACTGGACCGGCGTTCCAGGACAAGAAATATCAGAGTAAGTGTTTGAGTTTGTTCATCTTGTCAGACATAACCTATTTGACAGTAACAAAAAGTGAGGTTAGACGAGAGGTCGCAACAAACGTCAACCAGATGGGAACTTTTCTATTTGTTTGACCTTTTTTTTGTCACATAATTTTCATAATTGTTTACTCTCAAAATACAATTTTTAGGTTATGTTATTAATTTGGCCAATATTTATATAACACACATCACATAAAAATATGTAATATTTTATCTAATTGTTAGTGTTTGTTGAATTGTTAGTGTTATTTCTTGTTATACTAAGACGTGTTTTATTGATTTTACAGACAAATATGCCTCTCAATTTGGGTCAGGAAGCCAATACGCTTACTACCATGAGGAAGACGAGTCGACGTTCCACCTGGTGGACACGACTCGCGTGCAGAAGCCGCCATACCAGCGCGGTCGTTTCGGTCGCCAGAACCAGCGCAACATGCGCGGTCGTGGAGGACTGCACCAGATGCAGGCGCTCAACAAACTCAAATCTCGCGAGCGCGAACGCAAGGGCCAGACCAAGCGCTGGAACCAGCAACGTGGCATGCGCAACAAGAACCAGGCGCCGATCAAGATCCGCGACGCGTCCGTCACCGTTCGCCCCGACTGGGTCACCATCGAGGAGATGGACTTCCCACGTCTTGCCAAGCTCTCGTTGCCTAACATCAAGGACGGGGAGGACATTCTTTGCTGCGGCTCCTTGGAGTACTATGACAAGGCTTACGATCGTGTGAACGTGAAGAACGAAAAGCCGTTGCAGAGAATCGACCGTATCTTCCATACCGTTACGACCACCGATGACCCGATCATCAGGAAACTGTCCAAGACTGAGGGCAATGTATATGCGACCGACGCTATCCTGGCCACAATCATGTGTTGCACTCGCAGCAATTACTCTTGGGACGTCGTCATTGAGAAGATCGGCGACAAGCTGTTCTTTGACAAGAGAGACAATACTGAGTTCGATCTGCTGACTGTGAACGAGACCAGTGTAGAACCGCCTCAGGATGACAGCAATTCGCTCAACTCGCCCAGAAATCTGGCGCTCGAAGCTACTTTCATCAATCATAATTTCTCTCAGCAGGTAGTTTCACTTTTCAAGCTGAAACATATTATTTATAAAAACCAATTATGTACAAAATTGAAAACGTACTTCATTGATGTATTCATTTTTGTACTCTCAATTGGTTTTACCACTTTGATTAATTAGAATATAAAATATTTAAATTAAAAATTCGACTGAAAGATTTCTAAAAATATATCAATATATTATTTCGAAATTTAGGAGTTAAAAAGAATTGAAGAATCGCTTGAAGAATTGAGTTATAAAAACTTTCAAGATTGATTATTGAACAATAATGATTATTATTTTGACCATGTTGCTAGATTAACACTAACATTAAATTTTTCATTACAGGTGTTGAAATCGAATGAACCTCGCTACAAGTTCAACGAAGGAAATCCGTTCATCTCTGAGGAGGAAGAGAGCGATGTGGCCAGCGTTGCCTACCGTTACCGAAAGTGGGATTTGAACAACGGAATTGTGTTGATCGCCCGATGCGAGCACGACGCAGTAATGCAGGGCCCGAACAACGAGACCCAGTTCCTGACTATCAAGGCCTTGAACGAATGGGACTCGAAACTTGCGAACGGTGTCGAGTGGCGCCAGAAATTGGATTCCCAACGTGGTGCTGTACTGGCTAACGAGCTGCGCAACAACGCGTGCAAGCTCGCCAAGTGGACCGTGCAGGCCCTTCTAGCTGGATCGGACCAGCTCAAGTTCGGATATGTGTCCAGAGCAATGGTTCGTGACTCCAGCAAGCACGTGATCCTTGGCACCCAGCAATACAAGCCGAACGAATTTGCCACGCAGATCAACCTGAACATGGACAATGGTTGGGGAATTCTGCGTTGCATAATTGATATTTGCATGAAGCAGAAGGACGGCAAGTATCTGATCATGAAGGACCCGAACAAGCCTATGATCAGGCTTTATGATATCCCTGACAACACATTCGACAGCGAGGGAGAGGACGATGAAGACGACGAGGAACCTGCGAACGATGCCTTCCAGAACTAGAAAATCATTTTCAAGCCGTTGTTTTTTTAATTGCCATCTTGGTACAGAAGTTTGAAGTTTGACTATTACGGCTGATACGGCATTGTAAATAGGGATATGTATATATCAGTTGAACTGAGTATAACATTCAAGTTTTTGTATGTTCTTTCTGTATCACTGGGTGAACTATCTTTTTGCTAACGAGTTGTTGCATTTTTTCCCCAATCTTAGAATTAAAGTCAGTTTTGAACTGGAGCTGTATTTGCGAACGAATAAAAATTTTCAACAGTACCAATTTTATTTTCTATTTATATTCAGGTTACGACCACGTAACAAATTATACAATTTCGTATCAACAATTCTAGCAAAAAGGTCTGATCTAAACTTGTTAAAACAAAATATTGTTTTGTTTTGAATCAATTTTTGTAAACAAATTATATACAATTTTTTGGATGAATTAATCTTTTTAAATTTAAACCTCATTTTTCATTCGTAATAAAATTTATACCACTCAACAAATTGGTACAATTTCATTGTATACCAATTCTAGTAAAAAAATCCGTTCTAAACTTGGCAATATTCTTTCATTTCAATCATCTTTTGTACACAATTTATCTATAATTTTCTTCGATTTCAAATTTGTTTCTAAATGATCATGCCATCAATATTCACCGATGACTTTTGTAATTTTTCTAATAGCTCCCTCGAGCAGTTCGACTCCAATCTGATGATACAAGACGAATCTCACAGTGTTTCCTCCTAACGCGAGTCCTCTCACGATGAATCTCTCCTCCTCTCTGTCCTGGTAGTCTACCTTCTCGAGCCTTGTGAGGAACTCCTTGGCCTGGGCCACCTCCTCTCTGATATTCATAAAAATGATGTTCGTGTGCATCGTCGCCATATCCACGCTGAAGCCTTTTTTTTCTCCAGCCTCGTTGATCGCCTTAGCCAGCTTTTTCGCTCGCTTATGGTCCTGCGCCAAAATGGGCACGATCTCCTCCAAGGCCACGAGACCGGCCGCGGCCAAAACTCCGACCTGTCGCATGCCCCCTCCGAGCACCTTGCGCATCCTCTTCGCTCGCTCGACGAAGCTCTTCGTGCCGCAGAGGAGCGAGCCGACCGGGGCGCCGAGTCCCTTGCTCAGACAAAAACTGACCGAGTCGAAGTGCGACGCCAATTTCGAAGGCGATACGCCGCTCGCTGTCACGGCGTTCCAAAACCGAGCGCCGTCCAGGTGCATTCGCAAATTATGCTTCTTGGCCAAGGCTGAAGCTTCCTCGATCCAGTCCAAGGGAAGGACCTTTCCGTTAATGGTGTTCTCGACGAGCAGCAGCTTCGAGATCGGCTCGTGAACGTTGTTCGGGTCCCGCATACAGCATGCTACCTTTTTTAGGTCGAAGGTACCGTCAACATTGTTTGGGATTGTGCAAAGTGTCACTCCTGCCAATTGCGCTGCACCGCCCTGCTCGTGGATGTTTGTGTGAGACTGAGAACCGCAGTATGCCTCGCTCCCTCGGACGTCGCAATGAATCATAACTGAGGGAAAAAAGAAACTGATAGTTTTTTATAAAACTTTTCGTGTATACATTTTATGTGGCAGATAATTATAAAATAATATAATTTTGTGAAAGAAATTTTGAATACTGTATATGAATATATAACAATTTTGTCAGGTGAATTTCAATGAAATTTGTGAAACCAGTTTAATGAAATAAAAGAATTTATACAAAATTAAATATTCAGTGTTGAAATTGGTTTTCAAATAATTCTCTGAGAGTTTCATCTTAGAAACCTATAAAAGGTCTGTGGAAATTGTGACTGAAATAATTTTTCATTCACAATTCTTCGGTTGAAATAGGTATAAAAAATTATACTAGCTATCAAATTCCCCATCGTGCCGGATGATACGAAAATTGCATCTTCTTTGCCAAGCAATTCCGCAGCCTTTCGTTGCAGTTCTGCAATTCAAAAAACTTCATTTGACATCTCAAACAAGATTTTTAAAGAACTACAGTTCCAATGAAAAAATTATTAAGTTTGTTTGCTGCTTCTTGTCATACTTTTCACTGTTGGATCTTCTCCATAAACGTCATCTCCAACTTCCGCTTTGCACATGGCAATTCTCATCGAATCTGTGGGTGTGCTCAGGGTATCACTTCGCAAATCAACAATTTTTGCCTAAAACGAAAGAAATTCAACCAAAATTGTAGACAAAACATTGATAATAAAAAATCATTCAACTAACTATAAAAAAATGAGTAAAATATCAAAAATTTTACATTGTTCTCCTGGGCATATTGTTTAATATCAGCAGCAATTTGAGTTCCATAAGTTGCCATTGTGCGTCGCCTAATTGAATCTGAAAATTGGTTTCAAAAAATGGACAATGTTTCATTTAAATAGAAAGAGACGGTGCGATTGTGCAACGCTAATTAAGCACGGCATAAAATGAATTGAAATGCGATTGGAAAGTGGTATGAATCCGATGATCAATTAATTAGCAGTCCACAATCGTCGCCGCTTGTAAAACAATAATTACGGGCATTTAGAGCTCCGCGTCGACTGTGAATCATGTGCGCGAACAAGGCAAACGCTTTCGCGTATCTCAAACGTTTCAAAATAGTATTTGTCCTCGATATTAGTTTCCCCTTATATGGTGACAACGTGCACCGTCTCGCGAAAAGGTGACCTTAATTTCTTGTCCGATGACGCGGCGCGGCTCCGAAAATGTACTCGCGAGGTTCAATCGAATAATTGCACTTGCGCAATATTTGCGGCCGATTATTATTTTATCCCCGAAAAAGCAGCCACCTTTGGAAACTCAGTTTCTCACCTCAACTCTTTCAAGGTTCACATTCAACTTTGACCTCCAACTTTGTCTCTTTCAAAAACCTTTTTCTTCGGCCCAACTTTTTCTCTTGCAAAAACTTTTATCTCGAAACAAGTTTTGCAATTTTGAATTTCGTTTGACGTTTTAATTATAATTTTGTTTGAGCATATTTTCTTTCTTTTTTCTCTTCTTTTTTTTTCTCTCTTTGCGAACAGTTTGAATACAGAAGAGTTGACATCTGCACTCCTCATGACCATTACAGTTTAAGACCTTGCGCGATAAATCTTATGGCTTGCGTCGCAGAAATAAGTCGTTTCATTTTCAAGTAGGACGAAACACTCATGCATCATTCAGCCATTCAGAAACTTAACAAAACCTTATCTTTGCAAATGTTGACAAATGTTTGTGCAAACGAAAAGCTGCTGCAAAAATCAAACGTGACAAATGTCGCGTTTCCTGCCTTTTGGAATACGTTAATCCCAACAAGTTGTCGATGTTTTCAATTTTCAAGTCACTCTTTTTTAAGAGAATTGGAAATCGACTATATTTTAATTACAGATAAATTTACTCAATTTCATAAATTTTAATTACAACAACACTTTGAAACAATGAAAATACGTGGCTCCAAAAAAGTAACATTATGGAGCATTAAAAACAATCTGATTCTCAATTTTGAGAAAATTTAAGAAAGTTTCAATTAAAATTCAATATTCAATTGTTAAAAAAAATGAAAATATGTTTCGTATAATATATTTCAAAGTAAACAGCGGAACGTCAGAAATAATATTTGCCCGACATCGGTAAATTATGAAAATAATAAAATTACAATAAATGCATTAAGATTATGTCACTTATTACATAACGTGCTTATCCGCGATAAAACGCGCGGTTTACTGCGTTTTTCTATTCCCGCAATTAATCACTGATGCTAATTAGACTTTCACGAAACGAGTCATCCAATTATTCCTGCCCTTAATTCTCTTTCGGAAAAAAAACATCCGATATTTCGCCAAATTTATATTCGCAGCCTCTCCGCAAATTATCTCCATAATTTTTCTTTCCTTTCCGGGACAAAAAATTATCTATTAAACAGCGTGTTATTTTATAATAATCTAACTGATTCACGGTTGTAATGAATCAATCATAAAAAAGCTAAAAAAAAAAAGTTAAACCAAAGAAGGAGAACAAAAAAGTGCAAATAAACATGTTCACAAAATAATTCTCGATGAAAAAATGTTATTTTTTTGTTAGTTATTTTGGAGTTTCTGGTACAATGCAAACTCACCAAAATTGTTATTTCGAATTAAGGCTTTGTTCTGAAATTGAATTTTGAAAGAAATTTAGCGAGTGTTGATTTGAAAAGTCGAGAGAAGAGATGGTCCAAAAATTTTACATGCACATGGCAGAGCAGCAGAGTTGACAGTTTGGTCTCTTGGTTATATTGTCACGTGATGTTTCGAACTGTCATGGCTTGGTCACGTGACTTGGAACTAAACCGCCTGTCCTTGAAATGGACACAATTTACATTTTTTTATAACAAATTTTTCCAATCGAGTATGATTTTTCGAAACAATAAATTGTGCCATTCACAACTTCAATTGTATAATGATAGATTTCCTTTCTAAAAAGAGAACAATCGCTTAGAATAGAAGATAAAATTTTGAAGCTGCGCCTGGAGCGAAGGTTCACTTAAATTTGATTCATAAATCTTTATGCAATAATTGATTTGTAAAAAACCTGACTATAAACAATTTCGAATGTTTGTAAAATGATACTTTATTTGACATTAATTTGCCGTAACAGTTTTGAACTTTAATATGTAGTTTAAAGTGACATTTATTTTGTTAGTATTTTGTAAGTCAATATCGAGCTTCGTTTATGTTATTTATTTTCATTACTGTATGCATGAATGCAAATACAAAAACCTTGTTGATATTATACATTTACATATCTCGATCAAAATAAATAAATGGTCTAAAAAATTTTTTGGTCAGGTCAAATTTTATGTGTAATGGGAAAATGATGGATTTTAAATTGTTAAAATTATTCCAATTGGTGTGATTGATAAGAGATGAAATCGCTAAAATTATAAGACGAATTCTCCCTTCTCAGAACAACATTAACAAAAAACTGACTAAGAAAATGAAATGTTTTTCATTCATTTTTTATCTTATATATTACTGATAATCAGGGAAACTAATAGAAACAATCTGATAAAAAAAAAAAAAACAAAAAAATAAAATAAAATAAAATTCTGAAACAAAAAATTGTACAATCTGATACCTTATTAAATTACATAAAATTCACCCTCGATTATCAGGAATATCTTTCAATTATTCAAATTCCATAAAAACTATATACACTCAAACTAAAATGTTACCTGAACTTTTTTTGTCATAAACAAAAAGTTCAATCTCCCTATTGTTTATATCCAGATTTCAATATTAATAATAAAATTTAAAAAATAATCCAGGGGTTAAACAAGAACTATGAGAAAAAAAATAAAAATTCCCTGGTTAGTATGTGAGAAAAATAATAAAAGTGAATAAAATTAAAAAAATGTGCGGGACAAAGTTGGAGGAGAAAATAAGTTTGAAACTGGAGTAAAGCGATAGGTGGGCAGGGGGGAGGGAGAGGGGGAGGATTGTTGGAGCGCTGGTGGCGCTGGGGGGCACGGGATGGCACGAGGGGGCAGCACGGGCGCGGTCGGGCGCGAGAGCCGTGGGTTGGCGGCGCTCGTTGGTTCAGTCTGAGCCGTGTTGACGCTCGAGAAGCTAGAGACTCTAGTCCGCAGCGGTGCGGTGATCGACTGAAGTGGTGTGTGTGTGCGCGTCCCTTTCCCCGTTACATGCGAGGTGCGCGCGATCGGCCGCGAGTGATTGGTGCGCCGGTGTCGCGCCGGCTCCTCTGTCCCGAGTAAAAAATTCCGGGCGAGCGATTTTGGACTAGCGGAGTTGCGAGGACACCCGAGGGAGCAGGAACGCTTGCGGCCAAGCTGTGACGTGACAAGAGAGCGCGGGGTTCGTGATAAACGCGAGGCCTACGAAAACGAGCGACTCGACAAAACAAACATGGCGGACGGCGACGGCGATTTGAGGGTCGACCGTTCGGACCCGGAGCTGCGGATCCTGTCGGTGGACCGCAACACGGTCAACCACACGGTCACCCAGGCGCAGTGGAGCGAGCGCAAGATGGTCTGGGTGCCGCACGAGACGCAGGGCTTCGTCGCCGCGGCGACCCGCGCCGACCACGGCGACGAGCTCGAGGTCGAGATCATCGACACCGGCAAGCGCATGGTCATCGCCCGCGACGAGACCCAGAAGATGAACCCGCCCAAGTTCGACAAGGTCGAGGACATGGCCGAACTCACCTGCCTCAACGAGGCCTCGGTCCTCCACAACCTCAAGGACAGATATTACTCCGGACTCATCTACGTAAGTCCTCGCCTCGCGTTTTACCTTTCAACCCAACTCCCAACGTTCAAAACTTTCTCACTCTCATTGTCTCGCCCGTTACGATTGTTGCAACAGTTGGCTTGTCAGATCTGTCTTACCGGTCAAGCACCGAGGTTATGCCACCCCCCGGCGATTCGCCAGTTTCCTCTCACTCCAGGTGTTTTCTCTGCGAATAAATAACACGCATTTTTTTGAGGTTAGACGGCGTAAGACCAGGCCGGTTTCTGTTTGTTTTGACACTGTGGTTTGATGAATTTGACCAATCAAGGGGGAGAGGCCGACAAAAATGTCCGACGATTTAAATATTCGAGTCCCGTTTAAATCCACATACCTGCGGAGCTCCTCACAATTTCACAGGTGGAACAATTGTTTACACGAGAGATGAGACTGAAAATTGTTTTCGACCGTTTCTTTTATTGATTTTTCGTCCGATGAAAATTGGGTGTTTTTATTTTTTGACGATGTTGATTTTGTTTAGTTCATTGCAATTGTGGGTTTCTTTGTGAGGAAGACGAAGCTGGAAAATAAAAGAAAGCATGAAATGAGAATTCAAAATGAAGTGCATTTTTTTCGAATATAAATTAGATGTAAAAATAAATTCGTCACTAGTTTTTTTTTAATGTTCGATACCTTTTTAATGATCCAGTCAGAGACGTTAAAATTCTAGACATTACTCATCGAATTATCAATCAGATAAAGTGTTTTTCTTGTCCAATTCATTTGAATTCCACGCTGTAATTACAAACAACATTAGTTGATAAATTATACCATTAGTTCTCTCCAAAATTAAAATGCTATTTATTCAAAAAAAAGTTCTCAAAATTTTTCGTCATATTTTTTGGATATTTTAAATAGCTACAATTTGCATACTTTTCATCTCAATTGTTTTTCTCACTCGAATAAAATCTTTTTCACTTGTCCAAAAATTTCTTTACTTGAAGTTTGAAACAATGTTAACAGAGATAAGAAAAAGAAATTGAAATCAGAGACACAAAGACGATTACAAAAAAAAATTATAAAAAGAAAAATTCACCAAGAACAAAACAAACTGCGGCCTCTGCTGGCTGATTTTTGAGCGGAGAACCGTTGGGACTTTTGAACGAGAGTGAGTCAGTGAAAGTATCGCTGCGGCGTGATTTCGAGGAATCAAGGGGGTTTTTGTTTGGAGAACGTGTGTATCGGCTTTGATAATGAATTTCGTCATCCCGACGATTCTCGTTTTTATTTTCCACACACCGATCCGCCAAATGTTCCTGCAAAGACAAACAGCATTGAGTCAGCAATGTGTCAAGTTGACGAAAAAAAATTATGATCTCGAATAACAATGCCTCACTTAATTGTCCCAAGTTGTTATCTTTATTCATTTTCAAACCAACATTTCATTTTGATGATAAAACAAAAAAAAATTAAATAAAAAAGAAAACAAAATGAAAAAAAAAAAAAAAAAACTCGAGGGAAAAAAGATAACTTTGTATTATTTTCTTACACGTTTAAAATTCAAACAAATGTAATAAATATTTTATATTTCTTATATATTTAAAATTAGAATAATTTTTACTTTAATTTAAAAGTAACGATGAAACATGAACGGTAATAGAGAAACATAAAATGTGTAATTTGATTTGCTAAGTAAATTTAGAAGAAAAAGTCAAACAAATTTAAAATCAATGGTTTGGTAAAACTCTTAGGGTTTTTTCTTTTTGCGCGCAGCCTGGTGTCTTGCGTCACGAAGAAATGTTTAGGTATTTGGGACGGAGCCGGACACTGGCACGATATGAGACGTATGACGTGTCTCGGTGCATTTCGTATCGGTTGTCGAATCAGCTGCGAAACGTCTTCCCAACACGACAGAGGAAAAAAAAAAGTGAAAGTCGTGAATCGTGATTAAACAATCCTCTTGATGAATTCAGCGATGATTCATCGCTTATCTGCGGAGAAACCAAAACCAAGAAAATTATAACAGATTCCAACAGTTTTATCACGCTTGAATCAAAGCTCAAACTTGTTCCGTGTGTTTATCTTGCGGCTTTTGTTTTGCCGCGACACCGAGCCTTGTTTGCCAAAATGTCCAACCAAAAAAAAAAAAAAAAAATGTAAGGAAAACAACAAAAAATTCCTCTCCGAAACTAGGAAACCTAATGGAAACGTCTGTTGCGTTGCGACTTTCCTATCCATAACGCACACCTACTCGTCGACTTTGCTACGTTGGGAAAAATCGCCGAGTCTTTACCAAATCAAGCGGGGGACGATTTCAAATCGTTTTGTCATTACATTTTTTTTGTTCGTCAATTCATTTTTCCATTTTTCGTCACTTGAAAATCGTACGGATCGAATTTCAAAACGAATAGCCGGCCTTGGGATTCCGAATCGATTTGTAAAGTCAATGTTGAAAGGAAGGAAGAAAAAAAAAGGCCGAGTGCAATCTCGGCAGTAAAAACAAACGGGCTGTCCATTTATTTTGAATCGCCGTTGTGCGTTGTATCAAAGTCTTCATCCTGAAAACGCAAACAGAACAAGGAGGTTAAAAATAAGAATGATAAAGTATCCGCAAACAAAGGAACGAAAATGATGACAAAAAAAAGAAGAGAAGCGAAAAACAAGCGAGAGAGGCCGGACAATGTTAATGCTAAAATGTTGGAAGTTCTATAATTAAACGGCAATAAAAGTGAGCTTAGGCGCGGATTATCCGCGAGTGCGTACAAAAATGAAAGTGAGAGAGAGGGAGCGGCGCTAGACGAGGAGCAATGCAACTAGGTGAACAAGGAGACCGAGCGAATAGCTGCGGCTTTCCAGAGCGAAAAATGAGCTGGCAATTGTTTTCCAAAAAATATTGCGATGACGGTATCCGACTGGAATCCAATTTTCGCTTATCAAAGCCCGATAAGCGCAATTGACTCATACCAATTACAAAACAGTGCAAGATCATCAGAATACAACTCAACTTTTTGATTCGAATTCCTTTTGTCCTCTCATACCAAACACCTCATATCAAAGAATTAAAACTATAAGTTTTAATTTAAAAAAAGAAATTAAAAACACAAAATTTAAAATTGTAAAAACAAAACTTGACAAAATGAATGAACAGCATAACAAAAGTGAATGTAAACAAATGAATTTTTGTAAACAAAAAGTGTAAACAATGGAAGTGGAGTTCATTATTGAAATTGATAATTCAATTTTTGTAACGAATTTTTGTGCCCTCCCTTTGTCTGAAGTGTCAATTAATTGGTTTAATTGAATTGAAACAAATCAACTGATAAGAAAAAAGAAAAGGCGAGAGGGCGTGTTAGGTCAGACTGTGTTTGATAATTGCGTCGAAAATGCGCACTCGCCTGACATCCATATCTGTTCCTTTGTCAGAATCGCAGCGAAGAACACCCGGTTATCTCGATCAAATAATTTTTGCTTGATTCATTCGGTATTGAGTTTATTGTCACAACTAGGATGACGCAGACTTAGAAAATTGGTGCAAAAAAACAACAACCAACGTTAGAGAAAATTCTTGTAACCAATTTTATTAACGTTCAAAACAACTAAATATTGAAAATTAAAAAAAAATAGAAATAAACATGTCAAAAAAAATTGTAATTGAATTAAACAAATGTTGAACATTGTTTTTGAATCTTATAATAATTGTTATAAAAAAAAGGGAGGGAGTTCGCATTCTTGATACGAAGTTGAAGTTCATTGACTGGATTGACGTCAAGAGTCTTAGGTGATATAACCATGATATTTATTTCACTTATGCGAAAGTATGTAATTTCTAACATCTATGTATCGAGTGTATACGCATTGCACATTTCATACATTTTGAAAATGTCACCGAAACGTTTACGTAGTGTCCGATTTCAGATGCGATGCGCTTGATTTGACAACGCCGAGACATCTCATAAGCTTTTCCACGAAATTTCCTCGTTCTGTCTGCCAAAACAATTTCAAACATTTTAATTCAATTTTCTGATTCATTTCAAATCTAATTTCTGATTGAAAAACAACATTCACAACAAATCCAACATTTCAAAACGTTTAGATTAAAAATAAATAAATAAATAAAACCCTAAACAAAAATAGAACCATATATAAAAAGTAGAAGAAAAAAAAACAAGAATAAAATGAATAGAGAAGAAGTGGCCTTAAAACAGCAACAAAGTTGTGAAATTGGGTGGGAATTTGTGTTTTTGCAAATTTGGTAAAGAAAATTGTGCGAGTCGGGAAAATGACTCACGCGTGACTGAATCCGGCGAGCGTTGCCTCGCGAGCAGACTTGAGGAGGGTAAGGACGAGGAGGAAGAGAAACGAAAAGGAGAGCGCGCGGCAAAAACGAAGGAAGGACGAGGAGGCAGCAACCTTCGACACGGCCGGACGCCATCTTGCAGAATTGTGAGCGTCGCCCGCGAGAAATGCACGACACGCGCTCTCTCCAGATATTTGCTCTTACAAAAAATCCCGCGGTCGCAAAAGTTTTGCGCACAATCCACAATCTCGAAACCATCATAACCAACATAACCTCTGATTACTAATTTGTTCATTTGTGATGTAAACAAAGATGACATTCAAAGGGTAATGTTCAACCCCGATAAACAAAAGCAAACAAAAAATTATTAACATGCAAACAAAAAGATTCAGTAAATTTCTAGGTTATATCTAATAAGAAGGTGCAAAATTTAAAAACAATCAACTTGCGATGTAAACAAAGATGACATTGAGGAGGATAAAAAGTTCAAATAAATAAAAAATAAAACAATGTAATTATAAAAATAATGCAGTTTAGGTTATGTTTAACCTGAAGATGTTGAATAAAAAGAAATAAAAAATGTTTTTTTGATTTCCCGAAATCTTTATGACAATTTTTCACACAGTCTGATTGTAATCAATGATTCTGTGAACTCATTCAACGATAATGATTATAATTAGAACAGATGTAAATGGCGTGTAAGGATGGCTCTGTGAAATTATTCGTAAAATTATCATAATTACTTTGTATGCGTTCAGACGAAAAAAAAATAATAATGAAAATAAAAACAATGCGCGGACAAACGGCGTTGAACTTGAAAACGGGCACAGTTATAGCGCGGTTTTCACGTTTTCAATCAAGTCGCGAAATAGGCGGGCGATTTCGTCACACGGATTCCGTACAGTTATGCCTACATCGAAAATGCAAATAACACGGAAAACATTGCCAAACAGTTTGCGCATTGAAAATGCAAGCAGATTAATGTGCAGATTTTTATTTGACATTGCGCAAGCAGCCGATTTTGCAACCGAAAAAGTGTAATCGCTTTTTTTTTAATAACAACAATTTTACAGAACCGACACGATTTTTTCTCGGCAAAATGTTTCTCGCAACTTTCGACACGAGAGATCCTTGACGAGTTCCAACGTGTTTAGCATTTTCAACATTTTATTGATAACGGCTCTCTGCATCCGTGTATCATCGAGTTTTTTTCATTAACTATACGTTTGATATTGCCGCGTTTCATAACAGCTGAATATTCAATTAATAAAATACCGCTAATGATGTCAGCGCATGCGCAATGAGTCATACGACAAATTGCACCGGAGAAAATGAAAAGTTAAAAAAAGAACCAAAGGAAAAACGAGAAAATTCAAGTGACAATGAGAAGAAGAAGAAGAAAACAAAACAGGAAACGAGTACAGACAATTGTTCAATGAAATTCGTCTGTTTACCAGGCGGACTATCTTCAAACGCGAATAATCTTGAAGCTGATGTCATATTTATGTAAAGATACACATTTTTTTCACCTTCGTCAACCATTCAGAAGACTTGTTTTTAAGCTATCATTCATCCCGTGTCCATAATCAAAAAGTGACTTTTCAATTCCGATGAAAAATTAAATTTCCATCGATTTTCAAACGCCTCGCGAATTTCAAAATAACCGTTCAATTGAAAATGAAATGTCTAAATTTAGTTTTTGAATTTAATTCTTAATTTTTGTTCATTTGCAAAATTCTCGTTCCAAGGTTAAAAAGCGTCGTTTGTAATTTGACGAGACAAAAATGCCGATTGGCATGATGTTTGACTTTGGCATCGCCGGGGCAAATTAAAATTTAACACGTGCGTTCGAATTATAATTACGTATTTCGTGCGAGCGTTCGACTCTCCGAGGTGGGTTTTTCTTTTTCGTCGGCGCACAGTTTAAGAATCCGACTTGGCGCACGCGCAAACGCGCCCCGACGTTGTGAACGACCGGTGCGCGCTATTCGGCAGGTGTCTCCTGCAGCGCAACCGTGTTCCAACGACGCCCACAAGCTGCTATCGTTTCGCGTTTATACTTTGGGCGTTTTAGCCGTTTGCATACTGCACACATTGCTACACACTTCGGCGCTTTGACAATGATTTATTTCTCGTTTTGCAATCCATTGAATGACTCTGATATCCTCTCATACCAATTTTACAACTCCGATTTGCAAGTCCCATTTATACGTCCTGCACAACATCATTTCTCACATTTTTATATCTGTCTTGAAACTCATTTTTAACAAGAAAAAGAAAGATCTACTTTTATTTTAAATTTATTCACAATTTATGTAATGTGATTATTTTTATTTTTAATGGTTTGTTTTTTTTGTTTTATTTATTCAAGAGAGAGGGAAATTTGTATTTTAATTGATATAACATTTGCAAGTTAAAAGAAAGTTGTTTTGAAAGTATATGAATTTAATGAAAATAGGTCTGAAATTTCCGGGAAATGATAGCATGTTAGCTTCTTATGACCGATAAGGCGGCAAAAATGTTGCAAATCGAGCGTTCGTTGCGAACTCCGTCGATCGGGGCGAATATAATGTTGAAACTGTACAAAACGAGGATAATTGAATTAAGAGTGACCAAATCGGGTGATACAAAATTAATTCCGTTTTAAATAACTGGTCAAACTTGACCTGAACTAGATATTTCTGGTTGCAAAAAACAAATTCATACTGATGACTGCACAAAATTAAAAAGGAAAAGAAAACAAAACCAAAATTAAAAAAAAGAAACAGAAACCAAAAAACATGTTAATGAATCGAAAAAGAAAAATTTAAGCAAACGATGAAAGGAAGATAAATTTGCCCTTAAATGGTGATAAATTTTGTAATCAATTAAAATGAGTAATCTTTCAATATAGTACAGAAAAAGGGGAGGGGGGAAGATGGAAAAAAAATTCAGAAAGAAAGGAGATTCTTTCCATATGCGGTGATCCGCGAATTTTGCAAAGTGACTCAGGCTGTTAATTACGTCACGTGTGCATGACACGGATGGACGCATTATGGGCAAAACCTCGTTACTTTTGATCATGACGGAAAGTCAGGCAGAAAGGTGGTTACGATAAGGGGGGAGACTGGCAAAAGGCGAAGACGTGTCCTTATAAGGACAAACGTCCTTAACCCGCTTCGTGGCCGAGCGCGGAAAAAGAGACGCGCGTGCCTTTTATGGCCAACCTATATTTTTCGAAGTCCGACCTTTGATTCAGTTTCAGAGGTGCCCTTTGCCGGAAGGCCGTTACATTTTTCGTCGTTTCGATGCTGCGCCATCCACGCTGTCTGCAGGAAGTGTAGGAGCTTAGATTCAGCAGGAATGCTGCCACGGGTCGACGACACATGACTCCCAGCGACCGGTTTAGAGGACCTGCGCAAAACGCGTACTTAGCACCAAAATCCGATCTGCATACAGAATCCAATTTTCTTCAATTTATATATCACTTTCAGCTATTTTATCTTCACATCCTAACTGCAAAATCTGAAGAAAAATGAAAAAGTAAATGAATCCAAGATTCTACAAGTTGAAAGACGTTGTTGAAATGCCACTGAAAAAAAAAAATAATGAAAAATAAAGAAGGGACTTTGTCTCCCCTGACAAAGGACAAGTGAAATTTCCCATGACCAATGGAGGAAAGTTGCGTGGATTCGCGCGCGCGAACACCCGAAGCGTGAACGCTCGCAACAGCCTCGACCTTTTAATATACATTTTTTACATCTTGCATATATAAAATCCGCTGGAAAAGCGCCAACACCGTTGTCCTGCTTGGGAGTACAACGACCAGAAGTACAATCAACGACGGAATCTAATTCCACGCGCACGATCCAAATTACGCGGCCAAACGTTTCGCATACTTTTGCTCCTCGATGAAAAAGTGCCACGTCCTTGACCTTGTCTCGGTCCAAATTTTCCCATACTTTGTGCGCCTGCAATGCAAATTCATGAGTCAGTTGACGATCAACTTATAAAAAATACAAAACAGACGAAGATAAAAAAGATAACGCTCAAGACGTTATTATGAGTACAAGTTTTTTAATGGCAGAAAAGTCGAGATGTTTTTTTGGTAGGGTAAAAATGAAAAATGATGAAAAAAAAAAATTGTAATGTGTGAAATGTGAAGAGGATTGAAGAGTATACATCACGTTTGTTTTTTCTTTGCTCGCGCACACACCTCGTGATAAAAGTTTGAGAGTTGAAATCCTGTTTTTGAATTTGAGTGTGTTCATGTGCACACGACGGTGCACGTACACGCGCGGAGGGTCTTCTTTCGAGAGTGGAATAAAAAGATAAAAGCCGGCTGGAGCCCGACTGCACAGGGGTAGACGCCAAATCGATTGGTCATCTCTCAAAAGGCACCTCTTTCACGCTGTCACGTATGACGAGACCGGAGTTTTCCCTCTAATTAATACCCTGCACTGAAAGGAAGAGTGCAAATAAATTAAATCACATTATACAAATGGACTGCAATTATTTGCATTTCCATAATTGATCATGTGCAAGTGCAATAAAGATTACGTATCCGCATTTTTCTCCTTGTGATTTTGTCGCGGCGAAATGGAAGGGGGCACGATGGAAATGATATCAGCGGACAATAAAAATTGCTGCGTCTTGCATTCTACTGGCTGAATAATTTATAGTTATTGGAATTTGTCCGTGAGAGTTCCATTCAGTCGTTATCAATGATAACGAATTTTTGCCGTTTGTTTATTGTTACGAATCTGAAAGATGAAAGGAAATGTCAAAATCAATATCGTTACGATGATTATTATTGTTTCTATTATTCAAACAATTTTTATTACATTAATTTAGTTAAGATTCAAAAATAATAAAGGAAAATTTGCAGTAGAAAAAAAAAATGTCCACAATTGAGAATCGAACCCTCGACCTTTTGAAAAATAGGTTATCAACTTATCCCCTGCGTCAAAGTTGTCAACAAATTCAATTTTTTGTAAAACAAATTTATCATACTAAATAAACCTTAGAAAATAAATAAATAAAAAACTGCTGTTAAAATTGTCCTCGTTACTATTTTCTAATAAAAATCCTAAACAATTTTGCTGTTCAGAAGTTCCTAAAATTTGTATTCAAAAGTGTAAAAAATACTACAAAAATTAATACCATCATTATTATTATTTTCGAATTTCGTACTTTCAATTTTTGTATATGCCAATTATGAAAATTGTCCTGTCCGAGTTTGAGATAAATTGAATACGATTTGCAAAAACGTAAACGCAAGACGAGCGAGTGGAAAAAAAAGAAGGTTCTAATTATATCGATGAAATCTGATGAAAGAGGACGGGTAAAGAGAAGAGCGTAATTCGTGCCATTAATCGTGAATGAAACACGTCAATTACTCGTCGAGTCTCATAACCTCTAATAAACATGCATGTGCCTGTGTGACGTGTCAAATTAGAAGCGGGGGTATATTTGTTTGCAATAAATATCTCAGGCTCGTGTCACGAGACTCAGAGATCGTTACCCGGCGCTCTCCTCTGTCGCTTCCTACACCCAATGATTCATCCCGCGTATTTAACCCGGCACACATTTAACTGTTCTTCGAATCCACCAACGGGTCCCATACCTTTTGTGTGCCGGGGAATTCCAACCGGCGGATCTCCGTCAACTCGATATGAGTGTATTACGTGCACTTTCACGGTCTTGTAAAAATCATAAATTCCAAAGTCCCTCCCACCGCGAAATCTCCAGTCCAATGCACGTACAAGAATTCTACTACACTTAACAACTTTAAGATAACAAAAAATTCAACAAACATTTGTCAGTCTACAACAAACTAGAAAAACGAAACAAAAAGAGATAAAAGAAAGATAACTGCAAATGTTTGGTCAAGTTGAAAAATATTTTTTATTTCCAACTAGGAAAATTCTTTTTAAGAACGATGAATGTTTTGTGATTTTTTTCGTTGTATTGGTTTTTTGATTTTTTTTTTCATTATGTGAAAATTGTCCCACATTCCGTCACCGATTTGACCTCAACCGGCCACGCCCAGGAGCGTCCTCTTGGCCCCGGACGCCCGGTACTTTTGTCCATTCATGCCTCCTGGATTTCGGGCGGCGAATTATTTTGATACGTCGGAAGCAGCGTCAAGGTCCGTGTATGCATGCAGATACCGTTCTCGCGCCAGCGGGTCGAATAAAAGAAAAGAAAACGCGGAGAAAGGAGGCTCGAAACGATATACGCGAGGACGACGAGGAGGCAAGATCAAAAAATATCCCCGCGCGCGCCCTCTTCCGCGGGCTCACGTGACGTCACTGATCTGACATTCCACTAAGCTTTATTTGAACACATGCACGGGAGAATGTGTGTGTACGAAAGTCGCCGCACGATTTTGCGCGCCAATTTTTTGCCCCAAAAACAAAAAAAAAAAACAAAAAATATTTTTGCAGATAATTTGAAATTCACAAACATTTGTTATGATTCCAAAAAAATTTTTTTTTCATTAAAAATTAAGAAAAACATTTTTCAAGATTTTTGTCCAACTTTAATCAATTTGGCGGGAAATTTGAAATTCTCAAAGATGTAATTTTGTAAGAAAATTTGAAATCGGAAAAATAATTTGTCATGATTTTTGGTACAAGGTTTCCAATTAATTTGGCGGGAAATTTGAAATGTCATATTTCGCTAGTTTAGGAGAAAGTTCGAAAGAAAAAGAAAAAGTTTATAGATGAACTACGAATGACGTTTTTAATACGGTGATTTGTGGATCTCCGCAATTTCTAGCCCAAACGAGCGATTTCCGCTGGGAGACCGGTGATTCCACACCCAAACACACCTACGTTTGTTATTTATAATCCGCTCGTTCGATTGGCCGAATTACGCTCCTTTGATCGACCCGCCAAATGAAGTACCGGTCAAGTGAAGTTCATGAAGTTTAAGATGGCGCTACGGAAAGTGGTCCTAACATCTTTTTTTTTTATTCAACAGGAACTAATCCTCCAGACAAAAAGAATACAAAACAATTTTAAGAAAACTGTTAAGAAAGAACAATAAAAAAAAAGAAAATTGAAAAATGAAAAAAAAAACCGATTCCAAATGTATGCAAAGTTGTGCCAGTTTGTTTACTTTCTTTTGGCGGGAAATTCAAACGTGACTTTCCTAAATCAGGAATTTCGCTTTGACGGCTATGAAAACATAATCATAAACACAACGTCTCTGAAATATTAAATCGCATAATGAAAGAGTTGTTCGGAGGCATGCGTTTTCAATAACACTCGACACAATGTTTTCGTTTCATGCACGATCCTCGGCTAATTCATCCTACGTTATTTCAGGCTGCAACTCGGCAAGTCCGATAAAATGTGTAGAGGGATTTAACCCATAGTCGTTGAAACGACACTTTTCCCTGTTTTTTTCCCTCTCACTTGGTCAGAGTGAAGTGGACTCTGGCGTTAACGGCAATGGGTTAAGCGTCGACGTTCCTTATTATAAATATGCTCGTTGCGCTCACTGTTTATGCGACGCACGTATCAGCGAAAAAAGAATCAGACAAACACGATTGATTTGAACGGCCTGCTGTTCAAATTCAATTACCCAAATCTATTGACAATTTGATTCTCATGAATTCCATATTTAAATTCATCGCCGGATTTCACTGGAAATTTTCTGCGCGGGATATTTGTAATTAGGAACACTTCTTTTTTCCACATTTTTGTTTGTTTCCATTTGCCGCCGGATTTCGCTGGAAATTTGGGAACGGAAACAATTATGTTGCTTCTTTTTTTCATGTTTTTAAATTTACCGACATAAATTTGCAAGATGTTTTGAATTGAAAATGAAATGTTGTTTTTGAAGTCATTGATTTTAATGTTTGTTTGTTTATTGCAGACGTATTCCGGACTTTTCTGCGTCGTAGTGAACCCGTACAAGAGACTGCCAATTTATACAGAAAAAATTATGGAAAGGTACAAAGGAATCAAAAGACACGAAGTGCCACCACACGTTTTCGCCATTACTGACACGGCTTATCGTTCAATGTTACAAGGTAATTGTAATTTCATCCGTTTTTACAATACAAATCTACTTTACCGACTGAAAACATCACCTATAATTATCTATTTTATTAAACAAGTATTTTTCTATCTATCTTACCTACTGAAAAACATAACTTTTTGACAATTTACCAATTATACTCATTTTCCGATCTACATTACCGACTAAGTGACATAACCTCGAATAAATTACCAATTGAATGAGGAAGTACGATTTTTTCTCTTTTTACTACAATTTAAATAAGCGCAAAAGTTGGATTGGAAAAATTGTGATTGAAAATCACAAAAAATTGAAAAGATATTTTTTGAAATTATAATTTGATAATTTGTTCAGATGAAATCTGTTTTATCGACTGGATCTAATCTGTTTGAGATTTGAAATAAACTACTGTCAATTTGTCATTGTTATCAAATAATTACATCCGACTTTCTTGTTTCAGACCGTGAAGATCAGTCAATTTTATGCACTGGTGAATCCGGTGCCGGAAAAACGGAAAACACGAAGAAAGTCATCCAGTACCTGGCTTATGTGGCTGCGTCAAAACCACACAAGTCGAATGCTGTAAGTTCCCGCTGATTTTTTTTATCTCAAACAAACCAACCAACACGACAATTTACACAAACCAAAATTGTATCGTCAAATCAATTTTTATTCTTTTTGTTTCTTCTGAAAACTTATCCGTCGTTAAAATTGAAAAAGAAAAAAAAAATTGGTTGCAAAAAGTTGAATGCCAACGATAACGTCTAACTTTTTAGGTGATGTTTGTTTTTGTTTCTCACCGAGTTAATACAATTGAAACGTTGATGGCGCGGAGATCTAGACGGTTCTCTTTATCGTGACAGCTGCGGCATTAAATTACTTCGCGACTAGTGAAATTCAAAACGGCGTCTCATAGGCCGCGCACTTGTGTGCGGATTATATCTTCGGATTGCTAATGTACTCGATAGAATGTCTCTCTTTATTCGTCCGCGCATTGTTCCAGCGAACAAATCAATTACCGAACAAACGACACGCGATATCGCTTTTCATTGCGACAATCTACTCTGTGTTTATTCTCTCCCACTACTACTTGTTTTTTCTTTTCTAAATCAAATTTCAATTTTTGACTTCTAATTACAAACGTACATTCCTATTAAAAAACAGAAACAATAGCAAATCTAATTATTACAAACAATGAAATAAAATAATTCAAACAAACTTTGGGAAGAAAAAAAAAAAAAGAAGTGTTTTGAACATTTTTAACGTTTCAATTTTGTTACTTAAAAATTTGTGAGAAAGAAAACAGAGTGACTGTATCAGAATGCAATCAGTTCATAAAAAAGAATCGCCGCGAAGGTCGTAAGAGCCTTAACACAGTTTGCATCGCCATAAAACTAAGCGCATCTGTGTACAAGCTCGTATGTACATCAATTGAGCCCAATCGCCGGTCACTCGAATAGCAATAATTTATATTTTTCTCATTTGCCTATTTCTCTATTCTCCATTTAGATCATCCTGAAGTTTGATATTTTTTCTTCACTTTTGTTGTGTGTTGCTGTAAATATGTAAAACAAGATGTCCGGACACGTTGTAGATAATTTGTTTGTCAGAGGCCCGCTTGTTGACTTGGCGAATTAACCCACGGACATGCGCACCCGTCTCTGTGATTTAGATTTCACGTTTGCACTGTCCCTGCATAGATAACTTACATTAGCACTCGAGTAGTTCTTCCCTTTTTTTTTTAAGACTTGAATTATTATTGAATGAGATGTTTCTTGGTTTTGCACTTGATTGTACAAACACTAAGTAAATTGGCCAATCGGAAAAAATGTAAAAGTCAGCAATTTAAAAAAAAATGAGCAATATAAAAATTGGAAAAAACGTACAAAATGTTCCAAAAGATGAGCAACTTTTTTTGCGAATGAATGACAAAAGATGCCAAACCCGAAATGATGGAGAAAAAAAAGTATTGAAAAAAAAATGAATTTAAATGTTGAAAATTGATTGCAATGTATGATTTGAAAAATTGAAGAATTTTATTTTAAAGAAAGAATTGTTTTATTTTCGGTCCTGTTTTGCCGATGGCCAATCCACTATAGCCACCACCTCCGGTGATTAAAGCAGTAAGTCACAAGCCGTGCTCCAAATCGGAGCACCGCAAAGCTACTTTTTTTTATCAATTTTGTGTACTGCTTTTTTCATTGCTTCATTTTTGTTTATTTGCCACTCATCCGTCGCAATCTGCTTTGTGAAACTAAAAAAAAGTTCATCTTCCCTATCTTTCACGCTTTTTTTTAATATCAAAAACTTCACACGAGGGAGCCATCGAGCAGTGCGAAAAACACGTGCAATTAATATCAGAGCCATACATCAATCGTCCAATTGGATCTTCGAACTCGAATTAACACCGCTTCGTGTTGTCCGCTCGTGCTTGATCGTATCTTAATATGCATTTTCTGCATCGCAGGGCGAACTTGAGCAGCAACTTCTACAGGCCAACCCGATCCTCGAGGCGTTCGGCAACGCCAAGACCGTCAAGAATGACAACTCATCACGTTTTGTAAGTCGAACTTTTTAAATTTCTTTTTCTTTTAATCAGTTGAATTTGTTTCTAATCAAAATTATTATTCGTTTCGATGAAAATAAGAATATGACTTTGATGATATTCGTGAAACTGATGTTTTGTTCTTTCTATTTTAGGGAAAATTCATTAGGATTAATTTCGACGCTTCAGGATACATCGCTGGGGCGAATATCGAAACATACCTGTTGGAAAAATCGCGAGCTATCCGACAGGCTAAAGACGAGAGGACCTTCCACATATTTTACCAGCTGTTGGCTGGAGCGTCGCCAGAACAGAAAAGTAATTGGCTTTGCGATGATAAGAGTGACAATTAGTCGTAACAAGGATAAACAAATCAACTATGATGTCTTAATTGATACTAGTTTTTTTGACAATTGAATGTTATTCCAACTTGTTTTTGTTACTATCAAAAAATCCAGATGCACAAAATGTTTTATCATATAATCTTGTTTTTCCTAATAACAATTTAAATATCAATAATTTCTTCCTAAATTGAGAATTTGCAACAAAATTATATACATTTCAAAGTTGTAGTTTACAGTTTATAAACTGAACTAACAAAAGTAAAACGAGAGAACAAATGTGAATAAAAAAAGAAACTAAAATTGTAAGAAAGCGTACTCAGCGAAATGACTAATTTGAAATATCCATTCGCAGAGGAATTCATTTTGGAGGATCCAAAGCACTATCCATTCCTGTCGAACGGCGCTTTACCAGTTCCCGGAGTGGATGACGCGGCCGAGTTTGCTGCGACGACAAAAGCCATGCACATAATGGGAATGACGAACGAGGATTTTTCCTCCATCTTCCGCGTGGTTTCAGCAGTCATGCTGTTCGGATCGATGCAGTTTCGGCAGGAACGCAATTCCGACCAGGCGACGCTGCCGGACAATACTGTGGCACAAAAGATCTCGCACCTGCTTGGTCTCGGTGTCACCGACATGACCAAGGCCTTCCTCAAGCCGAGGATCAAAGTTGGTCGCGACTTCGTAACCAAGGCCCAGACCAAGGAACAGGTTGAGTTCGCCGTCGAGGCGATCTCCAAGGCCTGCTACGAACGCATGTTCCGCTGGCTCGTCAACAGGATCAACCGCTCGCTCGACAGGACCAAACGCCAGGGTGCCAGTTTTATCGGTATCCTCGATATGGCTGGTTTCGAAATCTTCGAACTCAATTCATTCGAACAGTTGTGCATCAACTACACGAACGAAAAATTGCAACAGCTATTCAATCACACTATGTTCATTTTGGAGCAGGAAGAATACCAGAGGGAGGGAATCGAATGGAAGTTTATCGATTTTGGATTGGACTTGCAACCAACGATAGGTAAAAAACAAAAGAATCTATCATGATCAGAAGATGAATTTTATTATATTCTTTCTTCATTGTTTTATTTTGTTCTTCTCTGTGGATTCTTTATGAATGTTTTAACTTGTTCTTTGCAGATCTCATTGACAAACCGATGGGAATCATGGCCCTGTTGGACGAAGAATGTTGGTTCCCCAAGGCCACAGACAAGACCTTCGTGGAGAAGCTGATAAGCGCCCACAACGTGCACCCTAAGTTCATGAAGACCGACTTCCGTGGTTCGGCCGATTTTGCCATCATCCATTACGCCGGCAAGGTCGATTACAGCGCTCACAAGTGGTTGATGAAGAACATGGACCCGCTGAACGAGAACATCGTGAGTCTCCTCCAAGCCTCGCAGGATCCCTTCGTTTGTCACATCTGGAAGGACGCGGAGATCGTCGGTATGGCCCAGCAGGCACTCACCGACACGCAGTTCGGCGCTCGCACGCGTAAGGGCATGTTCCGTACGGTGTCGCAGCTCTACAAGGAGCAGCTGGCCAAACTCATGGTCACGCTGAGAAACACCAACCCGAACTTCGTCAGGTGCATCATACCTAATCACGAGAAACGCGCGGGCAAGATCGACGCGCCACTTGTTCTTGATCAGTTGAGATGTAATGGTGTCCTCGAGGGTATTAGGATCTGCAGACAAGGATTCCCCAACAGGATTCCGTTCCAGGAGTTCAGACAAAGATACGAACTTCTGACCCCGAATGCGATACCCAAAGGGTTCATGGATGGCAAGAAGGCTTGCGAGAAGATGGTTTGTTTCATTTTTGGTTTTGTTACTTTTGTTGAGATAAATATTGTTCAAACTGGAATTTCGTTTTAGATTCAAGCAGTGGAACTGGACACCAACCTCTACAGAATTGGTCAGTCAAAGATCTTCTTCAGAGCTGGAGTGCTCGCTCAACTGGAGGAAGAGCGCGATTATAAGATCACCGACTTGGTTGTCAACTTCCAAGCGTTCTGTCGTGGATTTTTAGCTCGTCGAAACTATCAAAAGCGTTTGCAACAGCTCAACGCAATTCGCATCATTCAGAGAAACTGCGCCGCCTATTTGAAACTCCGCAACTGGCAATGGTGGAGACTTTACACTAAAGTTAAGCCTTTGCTGGAAGTGACCAAACAGGAAGAGAAACTTACGCAGAAAGAAGACGAACTGAAGCAGGTAAAAATCAGTTAGAAATATGTAAAAATGGTGATACAAATTTTAGAAGAAAAGTGAGGTAATGAGAACAAACTTTTTTTAGGTACGAGACAAACTCGAGATGCAACTGCATTCAGCCCAAGAATATGAGCGCAAATACCAGCAGGCAATCGAGGAGAAGACAATGCTGGCAGAACAGCTACAAGCCGAAGTAGAACTTTGTGCTGAGGCTGAAGAGATGCGTGCACGTCTGGCAGCTCGAAAGCAAGAACTGGAAGAGATCCTTCACGACCTTGAGGCTCGTATTGAAGAGGAAGAGGAACGCAATGTAGCCCTTATTCAAGAGAAAAAGAAGCTCCAGCTGAACATCAACGACCTCGAGGAGCAACTCGAGGAAGAGGAGGCTGCTCGACAGAAACTCCAGCTGGAGAAGGTGCAGTGCGATGCAAAGATCAAGAAACTGGAGGAAGATTTGGCGTTGTCCGACGACACAAACCAAAAGCTTCTGAAGGAGAAGAAACTGCTTGAGGAGCGAGCGAATGATTTGTCGCAGGCGTTGGCCGAGGAGGAGGAGAAGGCCAAGCATCTAGCGAAACTGAAGACCAAGCACGAGGCGACGATCGCGGACCTGGAAGAAAGGCTTCTGAAGGATCACCAGCAGCGTCAGGAGGTCGACAGATCGAAGAGGAAGGTCGAGACCGAGGTCTCCGACCTGAAGGAACAGATCGCCGAGAAGAAGGCCCAGCTGGAGGAGATGCAGCTGCAGCTGGGAAAACGCGAGGAGGAGCTGACCCAAGCGATGACGAAGATCGACGAAGAGAGCGCCGCCAAGGCCCAAGCTCAGAAGGCACTCCGGGAGATGGAGTCGCAGCTTGCCGAGCTACAAGAAGATCTCGAGGCGGAGAAGGCAGCCAGAAACAAGGCAGAGAAATTGAAGAGGGACTTGAACGAGGAACTCGAGGCCCTGAAGAACGAACTGCTCGACTCCCTCGACACCACCGCTGCTCAGCAGGAGCTCAGGAGCAAGAGGGAACAGGAACTTGCGACCCTCAAGAAGAACCTCGAGGAGGAAACTTCGGTGCATGAAGCCATGCTCGCTGAGATGAGACACAAGCACTCGCAGGAATTACAGGCTCTGAACGAACAGATGGACGTTCTGAAGAAGGCCAAGGCTGGATTGGAAAAAGCCAAGTCATCGCTCGAGGCTGAGAACGCTGAGATTGCTCAGGAATTGCGCTCAGTCAGCGCGAACAAACAGGAGAGCGAGAGAAGGAGGAAACAGACCGAGCAACAGCTTGTGGAATTGAATGCTAAATTGGGAGAGGTAAAATAAAGCTTAAAAAAATCTGAAATGCTACAAATAAAAGATCAATTTTCATAATTTATAATTCTGACTTGTTTGACTAATGTATTTTCATAATTTCAGATCGAAAGAGTGAAACAAGAACTGGCAGAGAAAGTGATGAAACTGCAGCAAGAATCCGACAACGTTTCCCAACAACTTGAAACTGCAGAGCTCAAAGCCTCAGCAGCGGTCAAAGCTTCAGCCACCTGCGAGTCGCAGTTCACTGAGTTGCAGCAACAACTTGAAGAGGAGACTCGTCAGAAGCTCGCCCTCAGTTCCAAGTTGCGTGCGTTGGAAAGTGAAAAAGAAGCACTCCATGATCAACTTGAGGAGGAAGAGGAAGCTAAACGCACCCTGGAGAAACAATTGCTCGCCTTGAACGTGCAACTTGCCGAGGCAAAGAAACGCGCCGATGAAGAATCCGAGGCTGCCACTGCTCTTGAGGAGGCCAGGAAACGATGCATGAAGGACATCGAAGCACTGCAAAGACAAGTTGAAGAATTGCAAGCTGCCAATGACAAACTGGACAAGAGCAAGAAGAAGGTTCAAGCTGAACTCGAAGACAGCATTATTGAACTTGAATTGCAACGAGCGAAGGTAAACCAAAAACTGATTGCTTGAACTGATTTGAACATTAAATTACATAGTTATTATCAAACTAAAACAACTGTAAAGATAATTTAATTTTGTTGGTTTAAAATTTGTTAACTAATCGCGTGATTTTCTCAGGTCATCGAATTGGAGAAGAAGCAGAAGAACTTTGACAAAGTTTTGGCAGAAGAGAAAGCAGTGTCCGAGCAGTACGCCGAACAGCGAGACGCTGCAGAGCGTGAGGCTCGCGAGAAGGAGACCCGAGTTTTGTCTCTGACCCGCGAGCTGGACGAGCTGACCGAGAAGGTGGAGGAATTGGAGCGCGGTCGGCGCGGTCTGCAGGCCGAGCTCGACGAGCTGGTGAACAACCAAGGCACCGCGGATAAGAACGTGCACGAACTTGAAAAGGCCAAGAAGGCGCTCGAGTCGCAGCTCGCCGAGCAGCGCAGTCAGACAGAGGAGCTGGAGGACGAGCTCCAGTTCACTGAAGACGCGAAATTGAGACTCGAGGTCAACATGCAGGCGTTGCGCGCACAATTCGAACGCGACTTACAGGCTAAGGAGGAGCAGGCGGAGGAGAAACGTCGGGGATTAGTCAAACAGCTGCGCGACCTCGAGGCCGAGCTTGAAGACGAGAGGAAGCAGCGCGCTGCTGCCATCGCTCAGAGGAAAAAGATGGAGAGCGACTACAAGGACATCGAGCAGCAACTTGAGATGCATAATAAAGTACGAGCTTTTTTCACTTTACCTTTTAAGCATAAGTTTTTATGATTTTTGAAACAAATTTCAAAAGGAAACTAAGATTTGTTTGTTTCACCCTTTTTATTTGACTTATTAAACCGGATTATTGAAGGTGATTGAGGATTTTATCAAGGTAAATGATGCGAAGTTTTGTTTTAAAGAAATGAAAAAAACGACACTTGATATGATGCAAAAAATAAATCAAGTGGAATAAATTGTAGATGAAATGTTTGTTCAAATGTTGATTAATGTGTTGGATTTTAGGTGAAAGAAGACACGTTGAAGCAGTTACGCAAACTGCAAGCCCAGATCAAGGACTGCACCCGGGAGACCGAAGAGGCCCGAGCGGCGCGCGACGAACTGGCCAGTTTGGCGAAGGAGACCGAGCGCAAGGTGAAGAGTCTCGAGGCCGACCTGCTGCAACTCACCGAGGACTTCACGAGTTCCGAGCGGGCCCGTCGCCAGGCCGAGAACGAGCGCGACGAGCTGCAGGAGGAGCTGCACAACATCTCGAACAAGGGCATTCTGATGCTCGACGAGAAGCGCCGCCTGGAGGCGAGAATCGCAACCCTCGAGGAGGAGCTTGAGGAGGAACAGTCGAACAGCGAAATCGCGATGGACCGCGTGAGAAAGGGCCAGCTCTCGATCGAGCAGCTGACAACCGATCTGGCAACCGAACGCTCGAGCTCGCAGAAACTCGAATCGCAGAAACTCTTGCTCGAAAGACAGAACAAGGAGCTGAAGGCCAAGCTCGCTGAGCTGGAGACGGCGCAGCGTGCCAAGACCAAGGCCACGATCCAGGCGCTCGAGTCGAAGATCAACAATCTGGATGAGCAGCTGGAGACCGAGGCTAAAGAACGCTTCGGTCAACAGAAGATCAACCGCAAACTCGACAAGAAGCTGAAGGAACTGGCTCTGCAGCTCGATGACGAAAGGAGAAACGCGGATCAGTACAAGGAGCAGATGGAGAAGATGAACAACAGGATGAAGAACTTGAAGAGGCAACTCGACGAAGCGGAGGAGGAAGCGAGCAGACACAAGGCCGCCAAGAGGAAGGCCGAGAGGGAGAAGGACGACGCGCTCGAGTCGCACGAGGTGCTCACACGTGAGATGGCTAATCTGAAGAATAAGTTGAGGTAATTATCGAACGACTGGATTTTTTTATTATCTGTTGAGTTTGTACTGACACTGAGAAAATTATATTGTAAACGATGGATTAGTCATTTTTTTATAATGAAAATCAGAAGAATGTATTTCATGAAATTGTATAAAGTAAAGTGTAATGATATTTAATATATTTTGGTATAGTGATTTTGATATTGTAATTATAATTTTAATTTGAAACTTGTATTTATTTTACGACATATTTGGTAATTATTAAAAGATGGTTTTCTCAGTGAAACAAAGATGCAAATCAGTCATCGTACATTGTACATTTTGAATCAAATTGTAAATTTGTCAAACGAGCAAGACTATTTTCACGAGAAAATGTAAATTCCGCTTCAGCGAGATGGATCAAAAATTGCACACGAGCAGGCCATTAGGTTCCTATCGTGGGTATTGGAAGGACGAAATAATAAATTCGAACGTGTATGTATTGATCAGCAGCTCGTTATTGCAGAATAATCAAGCCACTGATAAGTTTAATCAAGTTACTTAACGAGTCCTTCCCGCGTCCTTCTCCCCGACCAGACACTGTGTCATCCAATGGCGCGTGTCTCGCCAACGCAAAACACTTATAAAAGCATGGGAAAATAGTGACACAAAGAAACGGCAGCACTGCGACGCTGCCAGATGCCGTTCGTTTGCTGCTTGTTAATACGACTTGATATGAATTGCAATTCACTTAACCCGAATAACGTTTTGTAGTTTTGTTGAGCGTTGTGATTTTTTGAAAACCGTTAATCATTTGACACTCGATCATACCAATTACTAAAACACCTTTGACTCCTGTTTTCAATTTTTTTTAATTTTGTTTTTGTAACACTTTGATTGCACGTGATACACAATACAAAGATTTTAAAAAAATGACAGTTTTTAAAATGTTATATCTGAGTTGATATTCGTTTTGTTTTAAGAGAAAACTCTCAAGTCAAAAATTGTGACAAATCTATTGTCAAGAAAAAGTTTGATTGAAATAACAAATGGCAATTTTAGTTGAGAGATCCTTGAATTCTGAATGTTGGGTTTGTTTGGATGTTAATTTTGTGAATTGATTTCAGGCGTGGCGGACCACAGTTGAGTTTGAGTTCGACGCGATTGAAGCGCGGCTCGATACAGACAGGAGGTTCCGGGGACGACTCAACGACGCAGGACGAGAGCATCGACGGCGAGGAGAACGCCAATTGAACGGCGGATTCGCGATTGTCGAGCCAGCAAGAGCATAATAACCCCCCTCTGAAACGTCGCGAAAACAATTGACTCTTTTGTCTCGTCAATTTGGTACCCTTCCATCGATCAAGTTTAAGAATAAGATAGGCTTAAAAGCGCAGCAGAGAGAAAGAGAGCGAGAGAGTAAAAACAAAATAACAATGCAGAAATAAGGTGAAGCATACACACAATGTACACACAAAAGTACACAATTTACAAACTTTCACACACGTCGAAAAATTTCTGTAAGATGCCATCTAACGAGTGAGAGAGAGGAAGTTTAATCTGTACATAACTTAATGGCTTACTAACTGACCGTGGAGCGGTTTTTACGAAAGAGCATTACAAAAAAAGGAAGATGAAGACGAATGAGAGCGAGTGGACATTTTGTAAAGGAGCAAGAGGATAGCCGGGGGGACGCGATTCAACTGGCACGACCCTTGTTTCGAATCCAATGTTAGATTTTTGTTTGCTCCCCCCGCGAATTTTCTGCAACGAGGATAAAATAAAAGAAAAACAGGGACAGGAAGATAAGACAGCGAGCGCGAGCGAGAGAGATTAATGAGAATAATCAAGGTTATTACGTTATCGCTATTTTATAACGATTAGGTATGATTCAGCATCCTGTACGTATTACAGCGATTATTAAAAATATTTTAATAATTAACTATTAATATATTATATATATAAATATATATATTATATATATGAATATATACAAGTGCATGGAAGAAGACAGACAAGAAGTACATAATCAGCGCTGCGAGACGGTTTCATTTTAAAAGGTTCGATTCGCCGTGTCCTTCCATTCATTCTTTTTCCCCCTCTTTCGTCGATAATAACGTTAATCGTGTAATTCTCCCCCATTCTACTTTACGTCCTCCCTTTTCCCAACTTTTTTTTAATGTCTCCTTTTTTTCGAAGTTTATTATATATATATTTGATGATTTAATATATAAATTAAAATAGGTTTTAAGCAACCCTCATTCCTTCTACATTAAAATGGCATTTCAAATAAAGTTACTTAAAAAAATATAAGCAATCAAAAGTAGTACTTAAAAGTTTTTTTAGTTTTGTTTTCGCCCTATCGTTCGTCCTATTTATCCATTTCATCGCCGGTTTGTTCCTTTCCTTTTGATTTTTTTTTTTTTTTGGTTTTTTAAGGTCAAACCTTTTGAAATGAAATTACTCCATGAGAGATACTCAGGTGACCAAGCGATTTTCAAATTCACTCTGTACAACAATTTGTTCTTTTCCACAATCGATTTTTCACGGAAACGACAAAAATGTCAGTCACTGGTTTGCATCGCGAGTGCAGAGGTAAGTTGCAATATTTTTACTACGACAAATCAAAGGCCTTGAAACTTCTTTCTTTTTATTACCAATTTGTATGGTGGAAATTTTTGATAAAAATCGTAAGATGATCGTTTTTGCATTTTATATAACTTAAAATCATGCGAAATTTAGCATTAAATTTTTCGATTCAGTATTTGTTTATCTAAAATAAAACACAAATAACTTAAAAGACTGCTTATAACGATAATAGTATGAATTAAGGTATGAACAATCAAACATTGAATATCGATAAGGTGCCTTAATAGAGAATCAATTAAAAAGAAGAAAAAACGCAACACCAGTTCCTCACCAACTTGCTACATTCTTGTAATATGAAAAATAAAAGAAAACAAAATCTCGTTGCCTTTGCAACTCATAATGTAAACCAGAGGACAAAGTTTTTTGTATTGAAAAAGCTCAGTCTCAAAATACCAAGAGCAATCAAACACGAAAACTCGTTATTTTTCAAGAAAACCACGTTGATGTAACGCTTTTATATACAAGCTTGTACCGCACTTTTTAATAAACACGAAACAAAAAAAAAATTGAAAAAATGAACAAAAAAATGAATTAAATGTAAAATCAAAAAAAGTTGAGATTTAATTAAGTGTGCGAATCGGATGTGTACTTAAAATTTTCGACGGGACACATCTAAAAGCTGAAAATGTTAAATGATTTGTTGATTCGTTGATTGTTTGATGAAAACTGCGACTGCGATCAGTTGTCTTGTTTAGATTTAAATCGAGCGTTGAATGGAATGCTTCCAGTTTAAGTGACTTTAGGACGGAAAGCCGAACAATGATTTGCAGGTGCAACAATCGTGACTGATCTTGCGCCTCTAATTACGATTAATGATTTATTATTACGATTAATTTTTATTTCTCGTTGTCTCCTCTTGCAACACGGATGTTCTCACATTCTGCAAGGGAACCGACGTCACGACAACTTCGTCGCATCAATTTATTATTTATGTATATACCGCGCGAACTTCGTGTACTTGATTCTTTGTTGCATGCTTTACCCCCTCCTTCCCTTACTTCTCTGACCCTTTGCTTTTTACGCTTAACAATTGCGTACTCATTATCAGTTCAGAATTAATTGCCATTTACAACTTATACAATTATTGTCGCTTAAGTTAATCGAACTGGAATCACGAGAATCAAGTACACAGATCAAGTTGGAAGTTGCGAGAGATGAGCAAAGGAAAGCGAAATTTTGATACATTTTATAAAGAAGGTCGAGGGCTGACATCGATTGCATCTTGAAACATACGAGAGAAAATGTAATAAATTTTTAAACTGCAACATACGGGTGTTGGTTATTTGTTTCTAAAACATCAAACTTCTTTTCTTTCTTTACCATTTTTATTAATTTTTTTTAGTTATTTATCAAACAATATATTAAAATTACGAATTTACCATCTAATTTTTTTTCAGTCTGAACTGTGCCAGATCTTGTGGAGTTTTCTTTTCTTTATTTTGTATCTCAGTGTTGGCGCCGTTTTCAATCAAAAGTAATGCAATCTCTCTTTGACAATCTTCACAGGCGAGATGTAAAGGAGTGTTTCCATCAGAATCTTGTAAATCTAGAAAAAAAAAATTTATCAACCTTAGAATTAAATTAATTCTTTATGATTATTCCATTTTTATTTTTAATTATTTCAAGTTCAAATATGTCGTACTTGGATTAGCCTTGTGGTCCAATAAAATTTTGACAATTTTGAAGTGTCCCTTAGAAGCTGCTCTATGGAGAGGAGTAGCACCTCTGTTATCTTTAACATCGACATTTGCTCCTTTGTTCAGCAGCTCTTCGCAGATTGTCTGCCAACCTTTGGAAGCTGCGTAGTGGAGTGCCGAATGTCCTTCTGTTGTCTGCTTATTTACATTCGCTCCATGTTGTAGGAGAAGTTCCACTACAGCTATTCGACCAGCTGAAGATGCCAAAATCAAGGGTGTCATATTGTTCTGAAAACAACAAAATATTTCGAATGACTCCTTTTCATAGATCCGACTGGACTTGTTGAATAGTTTTTAGAAGAGGAAATAATTTTACGTCGTCAGCAACATCTGGAGGAATCTCACGATCGAGAAGAAAATCTACCAAGTCTACATGACCACCTACTGCAGCCCAGTGAATCAAATTTCGCTCGCTCTGAAAATAATAAATAAAATTTTTATATCAAGCTGTTAAAAGACATGTTTTCTTGTAGTTTTTGTTAATTCTTTAAAACTCTTTCGATATTTTTTATCATATATAATATAAACATTTTGACTGAGAAAAAACTTACACTGTCCAAAGCTTTGGCCAACTTGGGATTTTCTTTAACTTTTGCTTTCACCTCGTCAATTTTTCCCTGGTAAGCCAAGTCGTGGATGCTTGGTTCCATTTTATTTAATTAGAAGTTGCCTTAAATTTAAAAAGAATTAATTGTAGTGAATGTTTCACATCAAATCAAGTTTTAAAATATATTTTTAAAGCCTCAAATGACAATGCAAAATTTCAACCACTAACCTTGATCTGGTAGATATAACAGTATGCACTTCTATAACCACAAATTTTTGATAAATTCACTGCACTAGAAAATGAGAATTCTAAAGTTTTTTTTCTTGAATTTTTTGATTGACTGTTTAAAATTAGGGGTTAGATGTGTTTTGATGGTTACGAACGACCATTCCAAAACATTACAGATTACTCAACCGTACGGAATATGCGGAACGGGAACGTTGCAGTAGCGAACGACCAGAATGAACGCGAGATGGCGCTAAGATGACCGCCAAAGAGAAATGATTTTCAGTGATATCAGAAGTTGAATAAAATCAAACTTCACTGAATACAAAAAATTTTGTTAGAACAATTTATTGTGTCACAAATGTCATTGTCACTCACTCTGTTGGAAGCAGATCCAACAGATCGTCGTTATATTCCAACGACGACTGAGGCACTTTTCAAATTTTGGATTAGAGTTTTTCCAGGAACAGATGCTGTGGTCATCGCTCATTGCTTCTCAGACTTTTTTAGATTCCTGTCGAAACGGGTCACTGACATGTTTTGGCATTTTCAACTATTCCTGCACTAATATTTTTTCTCGGAATGTAAAAAATAAAAATTCATCACGAGAAAAATAACAAAATTGACCTTCGTTTGACCGGCCATTGCAAAACTCTCACTCAAGTCGTATACTTTACAACTTGAAAGAAACAAATATGACTTGGATTTGACCGGCAATTGCCAAAATCACTAAACTCGTATACTTAAAAATAAAAAAACAACAAATATGACCTTGATTGGACAGACAGTTGCAAAACTCACTAAACTTCTATATTTAAACAATTAGAAAAGAAACAACTATGACTTTGATTTGACCGAAAATCGCAAAAATCACTGCTCTCTCACTTACGAACAAACGTTGTGAAACGTTTTTCAATTGTCTTCACAAGTGCATGTTCACGCTCACACATATCCCCCATCATCACGCTATAAGAAGTATCTCAATTTAAAAAGTTCTTGCAAGAGCATATTCCCCGCCATGTCCCGCTCTTACATCGCGCTCGGTACTCCGTGCAACTCGCGAGCGCCATGGCGGGCTGTACTACACGCATGCGCGCATACGCGCATGCGCCAGGCGCAAATGTTTCATCATTGTTGCGCGCCATAATGCCTGAAAGGCGAAAGCTTTTAAATTTGAGCATTAGTGACGACTGTAGCGCCCCAATGAAAACGTCAGAAAACATTGTGACAGAAAAACGTGGAGAACACACATGGATAGTTTGTGAAAGTAGCCTTTGGGAAAAAGTTGTTGTTTTAATGTTTAATTTTTTTTTGGAAGTGTTTAACTGCCCAACAAAACTCGACACTCGACAATCGAAAATCGACACTCGAGACGCGAAAATAGAAAAATATGCGAAATAAAAATGCGGTGTTGTCATTTATTTAACACACTCGAAACTCGAAAACTCGAAATTGAAAATTTTTATTTAAAAACCCTTCTCAAGGTACAGACTAAAAAATCGTTTCAAAATGATAAAATAATGGGGAAAAAAGAGGTTAGGTTGAATGAGATGAAAATAAGCGTAATATTTAAATGTTTCATTCCTTACAGCAATGAAATGATAACTTTTGTCATTTGATTAATAAATATTAATATTATAATATAAATATAATATTCAGTCTTATGTTTACTTTCGAGGTGAGTGGACGTGTGTGTATTACTTCCGCGAGTTCCTAGAAAAGTGGCAAAAGTGTATTCGAAATTTATAACCTACTAACTGAGACACAACCAACGAAATTAATAATTGCTATAAAGTAATAACCAGCAGATCAGGGGTGGGCTAAAGCCCAATCCCAAAATGTCCTCTCCAACCCTGACCCAAACCCAAAATTCCCAGAACCAAACCAGCTACGCTACAATCACCGAAAAAAGTATGCTCCCTACCAAAGAAGAAGCAATCATAATCGACTCCATTGAAAACGCTCAACTAAAAGAATATCTCTACGCCGTAGGAAAACTAGTCAACCCGAAAAACATAAGATTCGCCTCTCGCATCGCAAGGAATCGAATATGTATGTATCTGAGCGAAAAATCCCTTGTGGATAAACTTACTGAAACAAAAACCACAATCGTGATCAACAATATTGAGTTGGAAATTCGGCCCCTCCTAACCAAGTTCAAACGTATAATTCTATCAAACGTATATGCCCTGTCATGCCCCACAATATAATCATTGACCAACTGAAAACTCTAAACATAAGACTGGGCTCCTCAATGACATACCTGAAGACAGGAGTCCCAGATCCAGAATTTTTCCACATACTTAGTTTTAGACGACAGGTATATATACATCCAGATGACGTCAACAAAATTCCAGCCTCTATCCAAGTCACGTATCAGGATACTCCATACTGGATCTACCTCTCAGCCGATGACATTACCTGCTTTATATGCAAACAAAACGGTCATGTAGCCAGAAACTGTCAAAACGAGGAACCAACAGAAAAACTTGAAATGAATCAACAAACTGACAATAACTTCCCCCAACTTCCTACAAAAAATACCGAAACCCCAAAACAGAAAAGGCCTCGCTCAGAGACCACAGAAAGCACCGAGCATCCTGATAACGACACTCCTAAACCACAAGTAACCAAAGAAAACGATCCCCCCTTAAACAGATCGAACAAAAAAAAGAAAAATGTAAGAGAAGACACTTCAAACAACGACTCATCAGACGAAGAAGCTCTGAAATCAATTAGTTCCCAATTAATGGCCCTGGAAAAGGAAAAAAAACCCACCGACGAATACCCTCTGACTGCTATTCAACTGACCTCTATCCTGGAACGCTCGAAAGGAACTAAAGAAGTAGACAATATTATTATGGAATATACAACAGACCCGAACGCCGTTCTCAACCAAGTGAATGATTGGTATGAAAAACTCTCGGACAAGAATACAAAGAAGAGCTTCACGGTATTAAAAAAGAAACTACTACTCATGATGTCCAAACCACCATTTATTCCCTTGGAAAAAGACATGAGGTATGGGGAAGACGATTTCTACTAATATGAACTCATATAAAATTCTGCAATGGAACATAAATGGGTACAGGCCTCAAAAAGAAAACTTACAGCTACTAATCAAAACCTATGATCCAATTGCAATCAGTTTACAGGAGACAAACTTCAAACATAAAAACATAAACAAACTAAAAAATTTCAACATATTCTACAAAAACCGACTAAGTGCTGACCACGCAAGTGGGGGAGTTGCAACCTATGTTGCAAAAACATACAAATCAACCTACATCTCTCTGATCACCAACATGGAAGCAGTCGCAGTCAAAATTACCCTACCAAACGAGACCTTGACAATATGCAACATTTATCTACCCAACAGCTATAATTTCAAGTTAGAAGAACTACAACAACTTATACTACAACTCCAAAAACCTTTACTCCTAATAGGCGACTTAAATAGCCACAGTACTGACTGGGGATCCTACAAAAACGATACCAGAGGGAGCATCATTGAGCAGCTACTAGAAAACCCTGAGATCACCCTACTTAATAACTCTCAACCTACCCATTTCAACAGCTCACACAACACTATATAGCGCTATATATATATATAGCCGATAGCACTATCAGTGCTATCGACCTATCGTTCTCTGACTCCCACTCCACTCACAAATATAATTGGTGTACGCTGAACGACACACACGGTAGTGACCACGTCCCAATTATCATTTCCAAAGAGGCCCCAATCACCATTGGCCATACGATAACTCCTAAATGGAAATTCAAGCAAGGAGACTACGACACATATCACGACCTAATGGAAGAAAAAACAGACCATCTACTACTAAACGATTACGACTTGAAACCCGTTGAAAAAATAAAAAATCTGACGAAAACAATTTTAGAGGTTGCAAAAGTTACAGTCCCTAATACATCCGGAAAAATTAGAAGGAGACAAGTGCCATGGTGGGATGAAGACTGCGCCAGAGTACAAAAAGTTATGAGAAACGCGTTGAGTCACTACAAACGACATCCCACCACCGACAATAGAGTGGAATTCAACAAGTCGAGAGCCAAAGCTAGAAGAACCTTTAAAGAAAAAAAGAGTACATTTTGGAACAATCATATTTCTTCAATCAACTCATCCATGCCCATTGGATTCGTATGGGAAAAATTAAACAGCATTAATGGCTATAAAAGGAAATCACCTATCCCACCCATAGATGTTGGCCTATCTGTCCTTACCTCAGACCTAGAAATTGCAAATGCGTTCGCTTCCTCGTTCGCAAAAAACTCCTGCGATAACAACTACAGCCCAGAATTCCAACAAATTAAATCAACTAGCAAAATCAAAATCAACTATATTCTTGGAACCAACACTGAAGCAGACCCAATACTAAATGCGCCAATCAAAACAGAAGAAATAATACAAGTACTTTAAAAAACAAAAAACTCCTGCCCCGGACCAGATGAAATTCCCAATATGTTCCTGAAAAAACTGCCAATGAACTCAATCAACTATATCTGTAAACTATACAACGAAATCCTGAATACAGGATCCTTCCCAGACGAATGGAGAGAAGCACTAGTCATACCAGTGCCAAAACCCAATAAAGATCACACAAAACTAGAAAACTATCGACCAATTGCATTAACTTGTACATTATGTAAAATATTAGAAAAAGTAATAAACAAAAGAATTATGTGGATACTAAATGACAAAAGCTATATGTTCGAAAACCAGAATGGTTTTCGAGAGAGAAGATCCACTCTTGACCACCTGATAAATATCAAAACTACTATTCTCGACTCATTTAGCTCTGAGGAACACGTACTAGCTGTTGGCTTGGATATGGAGAAAGCATACGACATGGTATGGCGTGACAGAATCGTCGATATTCTTTTTTCCATAGGCATTAATGGTGGTATTCTGCAGTTCATTGGCAACTTCCTACAAAACAGAACAATTCAGGTCCGAATTCGGAATGACACATCCTCAAAAGTCAGTATTGAAAACGGCGTTCCCCAAGGATCAGTACTGAGTGTAACAGCATTTCTGATTGCAATAAATGCAATTTCATCCGTAGTCCCAAAACCAGTGAAAATTCTGCTTTTTGCTGATGACATCACACTCCTTTGCAGGGGAAAAAATATCGACACAACCCAGCTTGTGATGCAAGACGCTATAAACAAAATAACTGAGTGGGCGTACCCAAAAGGATTCAAATTCTCCGATACAAAATCTGAAGTAATTATATTTTCTAGACAAACCACACACAGAAAAGCCGTAAAGGTATACCTTGGAACGCACGAGATGAAACAATCAAATGTAATCAAAATACTGGGCCTCACATTTGATAACAAAATGAACTGGAGAGCACATATCAGGACATTAAAAACTGAATGCATGAAGAGGATGAATATATTGAAATCAATTGCGTCAACAAAATGGGGAGCTGACGAACAAACTATTCTTCTGACATACAAAGCACTTATCCGATCCAAAATCGACTACGGAGCTGTTGCCTACGACTCAGCTAAACCCGCTATCACTAACCTGTTGAACCCCATCCACAACACGGGATTGAGAATGACACTTGGCGCCTTTAGAACAAGCCCAATATCAAGTATACTTGCAGAAACCAACGAACCACCCCTTGAAATTAGAAGAAAGCAAATGTGCCTTACGTACGCAGCTAGGATCAAAACATCTCCAGAAAACCCAGTATATAACGTTATATTTACAGGTGAAATGAACCACAAATATACCTTGAAAACAAATCTATCGAAACCTTTCTATGCAAGGATAATCAAATACATGGACGAAATATCCACGGAACTCCCAAATGTCATCACATTCCCCCCCCCCCACAAATACCCACCATGGCTCGCTTTTCCCCCAAAAGTTGAATTAAAATTAACCAAATTTAACAAACCAGACACCGACCCAAAAATCTTTAGAAGCCTTTTCTTAGAACTCAAAAACCAATACCCAGACCATAAAGAAATCTACACCGACGGATCCAAATCCAGTGATGGTTCAAGCTGCGCCGTGGTTCTGCCGGACAAAGTCAGAAAGATAAAACTACATGACATGAGCTCAATATTTTTCTGTGAAGCCTACGCCATAATGATCGCAATCGATGACATCATATCAAGTAACACAAAGAAATACATAATATATACAGACTCCAGAAGCACAGTAGAAGCGATCACTAACCCAGCCAATAAAGATCCTACAATAAAGAACATCCAAGTGAAACTAACAACAGCCCACGCCAACAACATTGATATCATACTAACATGGATCCCTTCCCACGTGGACATTATGGGAAATGAAAAAACCGACACAGCAGTACGGGAAGCAGCACTATCCACTCTAGAACCTAACACCCCGGTATCCCACAACGATCTGAAAAAGCACCTCACCAAACAAATTAAACTCCTATGGAATCACCAATGGCTACAAAACCCACCCAGCAAACTCCACACAATAAAAGAAAATCTTCTCTCAGACTACCCACCGACAATGAAAAATAGGAAACATCAAGTGATAATAAGTCGCATACGGATTGGCCACACAAATTTTACACACATACATCTGATCTTCAAAGAGCAACGAAACAAATGCCCAGCGTGTGACGCCCCAGCGAGTATCAGGCACATATTTGCCGAATGTTAAAATCTCCAAACCGCAAGAAACCTGAACCAAATCCAACCCAACTTCAAGGATAATTTCTCAGACTCGAATCGAGCTGAGAACATCTTAGGATTCTCAGATACACCAGACTTCTGAATCAGATCTGAAAAATGAAATCCTAATAGTCCACAACATAAAGAGTCATTGAAATGGGACGACCCGGGTGGACCGAGTAGCTCAGGTCAAATCGTTATCATGACTCCAACCCACAGAAGCAATCAGCCCAACAAACGCGAACATCATGAAACAAACCAACATATATTAGCAACTACCATCTTCCTTTGTTTTGTTTTGTATAAATAAATTACCCCCTACATGTTACATGAACCAAAAATCTTAATGTAATAATGTAACAATGTATTTGGTCGCTAATGACCATGTAGTTAATGCGACGATAAATAAATAAATGAAAAAAAAATAATATTATTGATAAATTATCTTTTATTGAGCATGGTTTTCAGCTGGTCTAAAACACACAAATATACCTCCGAGATATCCGACACCCGCGTTAAAAAGTCCGTACAAAACCGTCGAAAAAAAATTGTGCGGAATTGTGGTGCGGAATTTTCAGTAGAGAAGACGGATATTTCTGTAAAAGACGAATTTCATTTTTATGTTTCAGGGAAAGAAAGTAAAGTTTGTACAAGTCAAGCCTAAGAGACCTCGAGGAACGCACACCACTACGAGACCAATAGCTGTGTCCATTTATATTAATTATGTTTAGAAATATATTCGTAGAAGACCTGTTTATATAGTTTCATATAACATTAGTTATTAATATAAGTAGTTATTAGTTATATTTCATATTTATATAGTTTCAATGTAACATTATTCATAGTATTTCCACTACTTAACAGTAGAACGACGGACGACGTCAATTTGTTCCAAACAATTTATTTCATACACCAAGCCACTTGATAAATATGCGATAGTTCATAAATCAATATTGTATGTGTAAAACTATATAGTTATACACTATTATTAAACTATTATGTTCAACTATTATTATTATTAAACTATTATGTTCAAGAAATTAGTCAAATTAGTTTTATATCAATTAGTAATTACATTTTACATTCACTTCTCTTATAAAATTGATTTCATTTAAAAAAATGTTAAATATAAATTCAAAAATAAAGTCTTTATTTACTAAGAATTATTAACATTTTTCAGTGTTAAATTTTCCTCTGTATCCAAAGAATATTTAATTCTAAATCCTTTCAAAAAATAGCGAATTCCACTCAAAAGAAGGAATTTTCTATTTTGTGTCATTCTCAAATCAAAACACAAAAAATCCTCTATATATTCGTCTTTTACAGAAATATCCGTCTTCTCTACTGAAAATTTATTTAATTTTTTATTTAAGAAAAATCTAATACACAGTTCAAATGGGCCTTATTTTAGTGGGATCCCCTGTTCCTTGAATTTTAATTCTTGTATTATTTTGTCAACTTCTGCGAAAATTAGAATGACGCAATTGACAGTAGCACTTAACGAATTTTTATCTAAATTACCTTTATGAAGGATGAAAAAATTAGTGTACATGAGTTTAGACTTCTCTATACGATAGTGACCGTATATGGTGCTCATCAGTATGCGGAATTGGGTTATCCGCGCATACTTTTCCGGGAGTCAAGAGTTTCTTCTTGCTTCCATTAAAAGATGAGTATAGGAATGGCCTAATTATCTCAAGTACCAATGTAGATGAATGTTGCCCAATTTTTATGGTAGTTATTGTATTTGTTTAATATCATATTTATTAAAAAGTATTATTCCTTAAGTAATTGTGTTGGTCCTATTGTGTAGGCATTTTACTATTTATACGTTAAAGTTAAGGTGTATATATTTGAGATTGATATATACATATATATAGCTATAATAATAACAAGAGAAAATCATAACTTATTTTTATATTAATTTGCATTTTCAGTTTGAATCATATCAATTTAGACGTGATGTGAGCATCACGTAACAAAAGATTATATAGGTTAAAATTGCAGGGCGCTGACAGTATTTTCGTAAAGAATGGCAATCAATAATAAGTAGTAAATTTATATTACAGACGATTAGAGGTTATGAACTGCAATTCGTTGAGGTTCCATCACAAACAGAGGTTCCGTGCTCGCCTTTGATTAGGGGCTCAAAGACACTTCAGGATGTCAAAAAAGCGATAGACGAATTGTTGTTGATGGGTGCAATTGTTCCATCTGATCCGGGCCAGTTCATATCCTCTTACCTTTTAGTTAAAAAATCCGACGACACGTATATATTTGTCCTTGATCTCAAAAGATTGAATAAATTCTTGTATACGCGACATTTTAAGATAGAAGATCATAGAACAGCGACATCACTCTTGTCGAAAGTCTATTTTTTAGCCAAAATCGACCTTAAAAGTGCAGTCCGATTCACCCGAGTCATAGAAAGTTGTTAAGATTCATTTTTAATTCATGGGTATATGAGTTCACTTGTCTTCCGTTCGGACTAAACGTAACTTCCTTAATTTTTACGAAAATAATGAAGTCCGTGGTTAGTTGTTTCAGGAAAAAAGGTTATAAATCTGTCATTTATTTGGATGACTTGCTCTGCATGAAAGGTTCGCGAATCAGGTGAATCAGAATCATTGTCATTGAAACTGCAAAAAAGCGAAATTGTGAAACTTCGAAACGCAGTCAAAAGATTTAAAAACCAAGATACATGTACGATCCGTGATTGGGCACGTTTTGTAGGACTAATTAATTCAGTTTGTATCGCTGTTCCTTACGGTCGCCTTTATACAAAGAACTTCGAGAGAGCGAAATGTCTAAATTTAATTGCCAACGGCAATAAATTTGATGTACCTATGATTATTCCGTGGTCATTAACACCTAGATTCACTTCGTGAGAGATAAATATCGGTACGAAACCAGATCCGATTCGTCAAAAAGTTTTTTCCTTCGAGATATTTTCGGATGCCTCAAAAATTCCGGCTGAGGAGCCTACTGTAATAGTATGACCGAGCGCAGTTTCTGGACGGTCGAGGAATCGAAACGACATATAAACTATTTAGAGTGAGTTGCTGCTTTCTTAGCTCTGAAGTCTTTTGCAAGCGATTGTGTAAATTGCGAGCTGCTTTTACGAATAGACAACACCAATGCCATTTCGTACATAAATTGAATGAGGGCGTTCAGTACGATAACCTGAATGATATTTCTACACAAATTTGGCAGTAGTGCAAAAAAAGAGACATTTTCGTGTTCGCTTCTTATATCAAATCACAAGATAATATTGAAGCGAATGAACAATCACGGGTTCAAAACATAGATACTGAATTGGAACTTGCCCAGTATGCTTACGACCGAATAATTTTCAAACTAGATACACCATCTTGTGATTTCTTTGCTGCACGATGTAACACAAAATGTCCAAAAATTTTTTCTTGGGGTAGGGACCCAGAAGCAGCAGGTTACGATGCCTTCACTCAGAACTGAAGTAATGTAGGTTTCTTTTACACATTCCCTCCCTTTTTGCTAGTCTTGAAATGCTTGAGAAAAATTGCCACTGATAAGGCAACAGAAATAATGGTGGTACCTCACTGGACCAACCAGCCATGATGTCCAATGTTTGACTCTTGGCGTTCATCAAAGCTTGTGTTTTTGAAACCCTCACCTGACCTATTATTATCTCCTTGCAGAACATTACGGCATCCTCTCCACGAGAACCTGTCGCTGATTGCAGGGACTTTATCCGGCGTGCGTAAATGAAACGGGGCATACCGGAAGCAGCTTTCTATCTATTAGTCTGAACTCCATGGCAGAATCAACACTCCGACAATATGTAACCCCACTGAAGGAGTAGATGTCTTATTGTAACGACAAAAATCACGACCCGTTTATAATCGACGAAAAAGTAGTAATAATTTTTTTTACCGAAAAATTCAATAAAGTGGCAGCGTATGGTACCCTAAATACCGCAAGATCAGCGTTGTCATTAGTAAGCCAAGATTTGTCAAACAGCGCTCTTTTAAATAGATTTTTCAAAGGTGTATTTATTCATTAGAGTGTCAAGTTACTTAAAAACCTCGCGGCGAAATGCGAACCAACCATTGTTCGAGCTCCCTTATTTCAAAGAAAACTCGAAACTTTGTATTGTGAGTATGCTCGAAGTTTACCTAGAAGCGCAACTTTTGATCTGAGAAAAGATTGCGAAAAATTGTTAATTACAACGCACAGACTTTATAAGCCTGCGTCTGAACAGACTATAGCTAAATGGATAAGAGTTGTCCTCGCGAAGTGCGGCATATCTGATAAGTTTACAGCGCATAGTACAAGACATGCCTCTACTTCGGCAGCGCTGAAAAAAAGAGTGAGTCTCAAAGTCACTGATCAGTGTCACTGATCAAAAAGACTGCAAGTTGATCTGGATCTTCTTCGACATTTGCAAAATATTATCAAAGAGAAATCGTATCAGCCGAAGAAAATTATGCAACAGTGTTACGTCCGGAGAAACAACAGACAATTTTTTATTTTTAATTGAAATTAGACACACAAACTAAAGGAAAGGTCGTGAAAAAAGAATAGGTGTATCATGTTTTACAAGTTTCATTTAACATAAAAAAATTAATTTATGGGTATTATATGATATGGGTACAATGATATTATTACTTAATCAAAATTTACGGTAGGAGTCGCGTTTTTTGTACGATTTTTGATATAGCGCCCTTTGCTAATAAATCACAAGGGTTCGGATACAGAGCCGTTACATTGGTAATATTATTGACAACTCTGTTGTCTTCGATTTTAATATTTGTAACATTGCAGCTATTGTCAATGTTATTTATGTTAGCTACCTTGAATTCTTTTAGTTTATTCAAGAGCTCCGCTCCTGAATATGTGTTCTTTAATTCATTAAATCTTTCTCTGTGTCGTTAGTTTTCTCTACTTTTTGTTTAATGCTTTTGCTCAAGTTTTTGATTCTATTTTTCAACGCTAGTGGCAGGATTACGGCTATTGATTCCGCTTGGGAACTCGGCCCGCTATCAGCAACATTAGAAGCTGGAGGAGGGCTGGGGCATGAATTGCGCGGATCTTGTTCCGGGAAATAATATTGGAAAGTGGGTTCATCTCCTGTAGTGTAGTCCACATAAAAAAAAGGAAATGAGGGATTTGAAGGATTAAAATTGTGCAAGTATTCTGTTAATTTGGTTCATGAAAGTCAAGTTCTGCCAAGCAAGAAGTTGCTCCAACAAATTAAATTTTAATCAAACATTTAACAGAATATTTCTAATTCCTTTAACTATTTGACCACTTAGTTTCAGTTAACTGCGAAACTTCGCTGTTAAGCGTCTCCTCTACCCGTGATCAACAGTTGTAGGAATTATTTTGCTTTTAATTTGATAGATTTCGCAAATACAAGAATATGCCAGACAGGAAGAATTGTCTCAACACAACAAGTTTCGCTCAACAATGAAACGCACTACTTAAGGTGATATTAAAGTCGAGTTTACCACTTCAGAAACGGTATAGGTTACCGAGGAAAATATACTTTACAAAATGGAATGAAAATTTGTGTACAGTCATCAATCAATTTATCAATTTATGTACAGGTAAACATAATCACTTGATTCTTTCATTTCTCTTTTATACTTTGACAAATTTTCATCGCATTCTGTATAGTATATTTTCCTCGGTAACTTCTCCTGTTTCCGAAGTGCTAAACTCAATTTTAATATCACTTTAATCAATTCAATTATTTTACTACTTAGTCACAGTCAATTACCAAACATCGCTGTTTCGGTATCAACTGCACCCGTAGGTAACAATTGAGCAGAAAGGAAAAAAGGAAATGTGTAAATTCTTACTTGTCGTTTTTGAAAGTTCGTGAATTTGACTGGCCCAAAACTGCACCCAGCAGACAGGAACGCTCAATTGCCTAACTTCTTTCTATGTTGGCACAACTGACTTTCATCAAGCGAGAATTTGTCTTGCAAATCTACGCCGATATTTCTTCCGACACAATTCTCAATTTGCCTTGGACTTAGGGCAGACTCTACTTGTCAGATGAACAATTTGAGGACAAACTGAACAAGTTTCTTGCTGAAGAACAATTTGGGAACTTCAGATTCAAGAGCGAGTCTACCGATGAGGTCAGATCGGAAGAAAAGACTGATTTGCGTGGGCCAGCAGAACTCAATTTATTCTAAAATTTTACCATTGTAGGGATAGGGCCTTGGTTAAATGGAGTGGGAAATTTTAAAAATATAAAATTTTATTGCTTTTTCCGATAGGAAAACGTGTTTCATATTTCGGGATTTTTATTGCCTTTCTTCTAGCGCGAGCTAGACAAATTTGATTTTATTATTCTAATAAATAGTCTATTTCATTATTTCCATCTGGTATTTTATTACTTTTGATTTGAATAATCCTATTGACAAAGTGTACATCTCTATTAAATTTTTCTTTTGGAACTTCTTAACAACTTTTATTACTGATAATTACTTTATTATTTATGTAATAAAGTATTCTTAGTATACATTGTTTATTGCTTAACAAACGTAATGTTTGGCATTACGTAACAACAGTATTGATGAAACATTGAATTCTTTTTGTGATTTGTTCATCTTAAGCTAAATTGATCGAGAGGAATACAGTTATGTTTATATTCAGAGATTTAAAAATTTGTATAAAATCAAAAATATATCGAAAAAAACAAATTACTCGTATTCTCTAAACATCTACCTTGTAAACATCTATAATCGCGAGAACCAGACTCGTAATATAATTGTACGATCAAACGAACTTACATGTGTTCTGTAGTCCCGCCCGCAAATTTTTGTTTTGGCTTCACCTATCCCCAGGCAAGTTATTTATTTATTTATTATTATTATTATTTTTTTTTTTTTGAGCATTTCATTTCAACTCCAAACTATACGAGGAGGGGAAGCCGGTAGGCCGGCCATCTCCCCCGATCCTTTTTTATATACTTTTAAACTTGTGGCGACATCTGGTATAAAGTAGCGGTACTACCTTGTAAACATCTAATCGCAAGAACGAGACTCATATAATTACGATCGAACTTCACATGTAAGTTCGTTTAATCATACAATTATTTCTAGGGGCGAATTAACTTTTTTGCCGCCCCCAGGCCAATCTGTATTGCCGCCCCCAAAATTTATCGATTATAATTTTATTTTTTTCATAAATAGTGTTTATTTCAATCAACTATAGAATTAGTCATAGTTTTTATCACATACAATTACAAAACATATTCTTTGGTTACATTTGATTAGACTTTTGTTAATATAAAATTATGACGATAGAATCAATAATACAAAGTGGAGTGTTACTTTAAAAATTTGCGGCGTGCTTTCTGTCGAACAAATTCGTCAATGATGGAGTTGAGTTCTAATGCTTGCAAAGATTTTTCTTCAATACATAAAATTGCAAGAAAATTAAGTCTTTTTTCCGTCATAGTGGAACGCAGATAATTTTTTATTCGTCTCAAACAAGAGAAAGACCGATCTGCCGTACAATTTGAAGCTGGAGTACAAGTGTATATCCGAAGTGCAATGTCCACATTCGGATAAATACACTGCAACTCATTTCCTCTTATCCACTGACACAAATCAATTGGAGTTTTCGGTTCTGAATTTTGGTTCAAAGATGCTAAATGTGATTTCTAATGCAACAACTCAGAATCTAAACTTTCCTTTAGATCGTTAGGAAATGAAGATCGCAATTTTTCTTAACTTCCAACTCCATCATAGACAAATTTTCAAGTTGAATAATCGCTTTGAATTTTTCATTGATTGAAACATATGCGTCGCATCTCTTAATAAATTCGACAATCAAGTTATCCATGATTACCAAGAAAGTGTTGACGCGAAAGATTTCTCGGGCGCTAAATTCAACCTCGTTTTCTCTAGTTTCGTCGAAATGATGTTTTCGTTTTCTGCCTCGTTGATTTACCATCTTGTACGTATCTTTAGATGACAATTGCTTCCCCTTTTCTCCGAATTCGTCAAAGAGATTCATTTTTCCCGAAGAGATTCAAACAGGTGTAAAAGAGAATTGTAAATCTTAATCACAGACGACAAATCGATGTCCACTTCTTGGAGTTTCGCGTTAGATTTATTCAAATGTTTTAAGATGAATCCCCACAGTTCTATTATTATACCTGTTTTGAGAGAACTCAATGCAAAAATGTAACCCCTAACTCCAGCACGAGTTTCTGGTTTTTAATTTGAATCCTCTTCTATAGTCTGAAACGCATCCAAAACGTCATGAAATCGATATTTCAAAGCCCTAACAGCATCATCTTGAGCAGACCATCGCGTTAAAGAGAGGCTTTTTAAAATTGACGAAACGGCATTTTGTTTAATAAGATTCTGAAGAACTTCCCAACTTTCAGTCGATGCGCTAAAAAAGTTGTAAATACCTTTTACTAACAAAAAAAAGTCGCACGCTGCACAACACGATTTAGCTGCGTTTTTACCAGCAAGATTGAGGGAATGAGCTGAGCACGGTATCCATTCTACTTAAGAATTGACTTCTCTGATACGAGCTTGAAGACCAGTATATCTTTCTGACATATTGGACGCATTGTCATATGACTGAACACGACAATTTTGAAGATCCAAATTATGAGTTCTTAAAAACTTATTTACAGCGTTAAATAAATCCTCGGACTTATGACTAGTATTTGGGAGGAACTCTGAGAACGCTTCATAAGGCTTATCATTCTTGTCAATGTACCTAATGACTACAGAAAGTTGATCTACCTTTGCGATGTCAGGCGTCGAATCAACAATTGAAGAAAAATATTTACTTTTCTCAATATGATCAATAAGTTCCTGTTTCACCGCATTCGCTAATATGGCAATCAACTTTTCTACTGTTGTAGACGACGAGTAAGACGTATTGCCCTTACCACAGTTACTAAATCTTTCAATATGATTAGCTAAAAAAAACATCGAATTTTGCGATCAGTTCAAGCAGCATCATACGATTTCCATTCTTAGGATGACCACATTTTTCCACGTGCCCTCGCAACGGTAGTCCTCTCGAAACAAGAATTTTGACAACTTCTATAACGCGCAGAAGAACCGCTTTCCAGTCATTCGTCTCAGTTTCCAGTTGTTCCTCCAACTGCGCATTGACTTGACCTACAGCTCGACTTCTATTTTTGCTGGTATAAGCGCAGTATCGATGACTTAATGAATTTTCATGCTTTTTCAATGCTGTGTAAGCATTTTTCCAGTCACTGAACCCTACCGATGCTAGTTTCGTCCGTGTGTCGGATTGATTCGAAAACAGAAGACAAACCCCGCAAAAGACAGTTCCAGTCGATTCGGAATAGACTAGCCACTGTCAAGGTACTTTCTCTCCATTGGCAAGCGTGTAAACGAACATATTTGAAGTAAGACTTCGAATTTTACCGTCGTTGTACTCTTTTTTGGATTTTGTGAAATCGGAGTTTTCATTTTGCTTGAAACCGTACTTCGCAATATAATCGCGAGTCTCATCATTGTTTTGCCAAAAGACAGGGTCCTCGGGTAAGCGGAAAATTTCATCTGTTGTAGTAGCGCTTTCTTGAATTTCAGGATCTTGCAAAACTACTTCTAACTCTTTTGAGGTGTTAGTGGAACTCCTGTGTAAAAAAAATTAAATCAAAAATTGTAAATAAACACAATGCATTTAAAATTTTTTTGCAATAACAAAATATACACTAAGCCGTCTGCATCAAAGACACTTTCAAGTTGTACAATTTTAGGGACCGATCGATCTTCGTCGATATGTTGACTCCTACAC